>JANSTS010006556.1:0-12482 GCA_026546915.1 Sylvicola fuscatus
AAAAACTTCTTAAGTATGTAAATTTTAAGTGTCAGCATTTTATTTTCAGGATAAAATGAATTTCTTTTTTGATAATTTAATTCCAGGACAATTACAGGTATACTTTATACATATTCAAATTGGGTAACTACTTAATTTTAGAAATAATTATAAATCTTAACTACCTCGCACAATTAAACATTAAAAGGATGGTTTTTATTCATAGAGACTATCAAAATAAATATTTTCCGATTATGTCAGCCACAATTTCCATTGAGTTTTTACGTCATGGAATAGAAAGTAGAGAAGTGTGTGAAAAGACGAAGAAAGCATATTCATTTTGGTAACCTAACATTTTAAATTAAAGTCTTTATTCCCAATAAAGTCTTAAAATCGTTACAAATTGAGTAGAAAACTATAAATGCAGAAGTTGAGCGTTGGCGTCATCTGTCACGGATTTTGATGGTTTCAATGAAATGGTTTTATTGATAGCCTTTAATTCAATTTGAACAAGTTTTGTTGAATGTCAAAAAATTTCTCTCGTTTTATGGTTAAACATTAAAATACATTGTTTGTACATCTTAAAAATCTAAATTTGCAGTGTACATTTGTTAAGTACAGACTAAGTATACTTTATTCATAAGTACAAATTTGATTAGCAAAATACAAATACTTAATCGGTCGTCTACTACTTAAGTGGTGATTTACATGGCTAAATGTTCGTTAAATTAATATAAATAATTAATCAATTAAGTATTTCACTTATGTTGCCAGACTATTCTAGTTAATTATTTACAAATTATATTAATTAAAACTTGGGAAGGCTAGAAACGAGTATGAATTTCGCAAATAAACAAATCCGAGTGAGTCCTTATAATTAAATAAATTAAATTATTCCTGATTTAAATTGATTGTTTGTTTAGTCGATAAAAATTAATAGGAAAAATGATAATTAAATTAAAAATGAAACACAATAAATAATTCGCTCTTCAAGGATGTAAAAACTTAATTAAAAAGTTCATAGGTCATTAAAAATAAAAATCATTCATAAACGATATAATACTAGCAATGGACTGGACTTAGCGCTAGCTGTTATTGGTGGAGGTGGTGTAGCAGCGGGTCGCCCGTCCTGGCGTGACCAGCTCCACTTTGATGTTGGCTGTGGCCGTCACCTTGGTCGTCTGATCACAACCTGGCCCACCGCCGCCATGGTGCGTCTCCACGGTGACTTCTGGCTGCACGACAATCGACTGCAGCTCATGATGATGGCCCACGCCATCACAAGGCCCCGTTGATATGGACGACGATGAACTCTTCCAGCTGGGTGGCTCCTCGGTAATGGTCGTCAATGACGGCTCATTGTTGTGACCCTGCGAGTTAACTGGAATTCCCTTGTGATGTGACTTCGATTTGGACAGCCGTCCACTGTTGAGCACCAGCGTCCTATTGGATGGACCACGTCGGTGTCGGTGCACTGGAGGTGGCGACGGTGTAGAAATTCTTTCAGGATGGGTCAACGGCACTAGCTCAGGTGCCGGTCCAATCAAAGTCAATAGAACCGGATAGAAGAACAGACCGTTCACCATTGTGGCCAGCATTACGCTGAGCAACAGCCAGAAGAAGTGACGCACGATGAACTCGAATGGTGATGTCGACAGCATAAGGACGGCAAGCGTTGAGGTGGCTATGGCATGGATTGATGGAGCTAGCGATGACTCGAGGGCTAGTCGCATGCGACGATCACGTCCTCCAACCGCCGTAATAAATCCGAGTGTTACGTGAATTGTGACGCTGACAGACAGGCCAACACTCAGGACAAGGATGACGGCTGGTATTGCTGACAACTTAATTCCAATGACTGTCATTATTCCTAGAAGCTGAAGAAGATTCGCAGCCGCATTAAAGACGACTAATGTTGCTGCCCAGGCGGACAGTAGAAGTATTCCAACGAGTACAAATGCTGCTCCCAGAGCACCTCCAACGATCAGAACCAATGAGGATCGTAAAGACATGTATTGCTCCCAGAAGATGAATGGAATTCCTGATTGAAAAAAAGTGTTATAAAAAAAATCTTCAAAACCATGATGAAGTGATTAACAAACCTGATGGATAATTGGAGAGACCACGAGCTTCAAACTTCTGACACAACTCCCGGATGTGTGCAATGAGCAGCTTAATGTCGTTCGTATCAGTGAGACCATGTAAGTAAAAAGGCATCTGGGCATATGTCAGTGGCATACTCTTTGGAATTTTTAAGTCGAATTCATCGGCTGCATGGTACCACTGTCGAGGTTCCGGACGCAGTTTTCCTTGGGACGCTCCATACGAGAAAACGTCGTTACTAGCCCACGCTGATAAGTAATTGTAAAATGCACGAGGATTTATGATTCCACTGGAATCGACCAGACGTCCACTGCTAACAAGGCTCTTATCCACGGGGTTCTCAACGTGGCCAGTTTGCACAATTAATTTGTACGCCAAAATACCATCATCTGTGGCATTGGGGAACCATCGTTCTTGAGTGATGCGACCTTCACGAACTTCTCGATCAAATATCATTTGCAGATTTAGTAACCAATCGCGGAACATTCCCAACCAGAAGTCGGGAAGACCTCCGTTGTCGTTCTTGATGATATGCGGTACTCTAACAAATGCTTCGTGATACTCGTACAACAACTTCTGATTAACTGGATACTCAACACCATCCTGGGTGACAGCAAACATATTGTAGAATCCGAAGAGTGTACTCTGGGCGCTCAAGAATTTATGCTCATTGGTACCCTGTGGCACAAGGTCAACCATATCAAGACCATCTTGAAGTTTGAAGGAAGCAAATACGGAGGCTCCCAATACGATGGCAAATGTGAGCATAGCACAAAATTTCACTAAACTCTTGGACAGAAACGGAGCATAGTACTTGGTGGCCAGCCTTGACAAGTTCATTATTTCACGTTTCGGAACGGTGGACGTCTTCAGCAAAGTCTGTTGCGTCGGCGCAGTTTGCTGCTGTTGATATTGCGAAGGCGTAGTGGACGGAACGGGTGTGTTCCAGGCTGGCAGGCAGCAACAGAAAAAGTCGTTACGTCGGGCAGTACGTCTCCTCAGATCCAAAGTTATCAAAGCTGGAAACACCAACAATGAGGCAGCCAAATTGAAGGAGAGTACAACAGCTGATTGCAAACTGAATCCCTTTAGAGCTGGAACTGGAATGATGACAGCCGCTAGACAGGACGCAATTGTGACTGAGCCGCTGAACAAAACGGTTGGTCCGACCTTCTTCAAGATGAACCTTGTCTGTTCATTTTTATCGCTGTCCGCCTTAGCGTACGCATGGGTCAACGTAAATATGTGATCTACACCGAGACCCAACGCCAAGAACGGAACCACCTGCGTCGTCGCCGCATTGAATGCAATGCCCAACAAAGCGCAGAGTCCCAAACCAGCAGCGGTGGACATTCCGATCAACAGAACACCGGCAATACCAACCGCCGCCTGTCCACGGACGGAATCCCGCCATCGGATGAGCACAACTGATGCGTACACCAAAGTGGCCAAAATGCCGACACCCAAACTGATGGGACTGGCACTTGAATAACGCTCCAGGATGTCGTCCAAAGTCGCCGAAGAAAACGCATAAACATTATAAGAATTGGTCAGACTCTCCGACTTCATGATCTTATTGATTTCCGCCGAGAATTTCTTCTGCCACGCATTCAAAACAGCTGCCGCCTTTTCCTGGCTCCAGCCAAGATGGTGCACCTTGTAGTGGCCGTTCCACGTATCGAACATCTCACGTTCAGTCATTAACTGAATGACAGTCTGCAGGGCTTTCGCCTTCTTTAAGTGACGCGTCTTATTGCGTTTCACTCCACCGACAATCAACTCTTCCGGCCAGTGCATGTATTTTGTGGCGTAGCTGTAACAACCGCCAGTCAATTCAGCGCCGACATCCTGCAACTGGTGTGTACTGTTGTAGTTGGCCGCTGTCTTTGGGCACAGTGGATCACGTGGATCTAGACACGGTTTCTCAGTGTATCCGGTCGAGATGCCCGCCCTCTTCATGTAGTGCTCAAGTGTGTCAAACGGGAAATTGAACTTTGTCTTTCGCATTTGTTCGAGTATCTTTTGCGGATCCATTGACGTCCAATTGATTTTCTCCTTGAAATCCGGAATGGTGACCGGATATTCGGGTCCCAGCAGCTTGGCGCCCTCCCAGAAACAGTCGAGCGGCGTTATTATGGAACAGGGAATTATGTTCTCGACAATTTGCTCAATGAAGTGAGCCGGAAACTGTGGTATCGTCGGCACATTGCACATCTCGCGCAGACTCCACGTTATGTCGTACATCTGGACGGTGACAGCTATCGCCTTGCGCAGCACTTCGAGATGCGTGAGTAGCGCCTGCGCGTGCAGCACCGAGGCGTCCGGATCTTTGGGCGTCTGTATTAGGAGCTGATGTGTCGTCGAGTCCATTTCGCCAAGACTCTTTTGTGTGTACCGCAGCTCTTGTTCTAAGCGGCCGCCTTCTGTTAATGTGTGTAAAGAAAGTCATCGAATTACTATGGGTTCGCATTTTCCTTATGGTTGTTAAAAAGTTCAAAAGGTTTTTCTGTGGGTGGGTTCCCATTGCTATAGAGTTTTGACTAATTACCATAACGTTAGGATCTTACCTTGTATCCAGAGCTCTTCCACTTTGGAGTGTATTGTGGCAGATTTTAGGCCCACACAAAACGTGCTCAGCACGAGTATTGCCACAAAGAGCACTTTGCCGGCGTGTCGCTGTAATGATAGACCCACTGCATCTAGATGTGACTGGAATACCGATCGTATGTAAATGGCGGATCGTCGTCCTCGCGCTTTGCCCTATAATGGTAACAAAACAAACGTTCATATGTTAGTCCATGTGAGTCTATATGGCATGTGAGAAACGAGTGATGGGAAAAAAATGAACAAAAACCGGAAAGCCTATGGAACGTGATTTTTTTCCTATTTCTCTTCAAAGCATTCACCAATTTGAAGTGAAAAAGACAAACCGAACTCTTTCAGGAGCTTGTTATTGTATTGGAATCGTCCACGAGGATCGTTTGGGTTAAAGGCACACTGAAAAGTGGTGTGCTCATTCAGCACGACCCGAAAGATGAAGAGGATGCGCGCCGAGTACATCCAACGTAGCCCAATATACCTTTAATTGAGTTTTAATTTTTTTTTTGTTGTCTTCGAAGCTAATTCCATACTCTTTTTTATTTCGACGAAAAATCTTTACAGGAAATTGCCTTTTGTGTGTTTCCGATCGATTGGCGGCTGGGAAGACATGTAGGATGTGCACAGAGCGACGACAAAGTCGCTATACGCACGCGTGTACGTACGAATTTAGACGCAATTAGTGAATTATAATGTTATTGTGATGTCGTGCGTGAAGCGCGAGTCGCGACCGCTGCGTGTGATCACCTCTTGGAAGTTGGAACCTGTCAGACGTCAGCGGAGATGAGCGAGCTGAGTTATGTTGCATAAGCCAAGCAGTCGGCGGCGGCGACACCGCGCAATCGCAGACGTTCCTGTGTGTTTAATTAAATTATTATACAGCGTAACTGCCGTATAAAACTGACCACACAAGAGATGCGGCTCGTAAATTAATGACTTTATTATGTTTAATGGTCATTTTTATGGGAAAATAAAACAACGGAAAATCGGATAAAGCATATTTATGTAATTAGTTGGATTTCTCTTCACGGTTCATGATCAGTTTTGGTGGAAGAGACAGGCAGAAGGAAGCTGAACTATGTTTATTTGGAACTGTGATCTTGAAGGTTGTTCTTTGATCTTTCCCATTACAAAAACGTATTTTGCCGAAAGTAAGTTGATTTTTGCCAAATTTACAGCTGGCTGTTTGTTGTCATATTTTTATGTTTTTTTTTTGAAACAAGAAATATTCATGCAAATGCATTTTAACAACAAGATCATCTTCAAAACATCGAAAATCAATTTAGAGGTGCTAATGATTTGAAAAAATGTCGCTTTTAAGTCACAGTTTTAACAAGTATTTACGTCAAAGAGACAAAAACAAACTCGCCAATCGATCAACACAATTTTTAGTAAAGATCATTCGCTGATCACGAGAATTAATATGTTGTTTGATCTTCAGTCATCCCTATCAAAAAGAATTGGAGATTTTTGACAATTTGTCACAATCGTCATTAAATTCCTGCTGTCAATGAAATGATATGCATGAATTCCAAGGCAATGGTAAGTAAAAAAATGTAAGTATGCTGCGAGAATTGCATAAGGTGGAAGAAAAAAAAACTGGCACAATTGATCTCAGCAGGTCGAAAAGAAAACCTTAGAGCATGGCAAATTTCTATTAGCCACCTGCAACCTTTCACAAAAACGCGAAGGTACAGTGCCTCTCGCCACTAACTACCGAAACGTACAGCACTTTTTCAAGCTAATAATAAGAAACGATCGTGATCGCGGACACGTCAGTTAATGTATTTAATTTAGCTCACAATTGCAAAAGTACGAAGCACTGAGGAGTCGAGCATTAAAATGCGCTTACATAAACATTATAGAGAGGCTATTGGACACCCATATACTAAAAATGGACACTCAAATAACAATTGGTCGTGCCAAAAATGTTCACACCGCCCGACCGCCTGCCAGCCAGCCAGCCTTTCCGCCGTTCCGGCTATATGCCGCTGGTCGTGCGGCTCTTAGCCTCTTAGCTGCTTGACTAGCATAAGTAAGTTGCAATGGGTGAATAAATAACATGACATTTTGATGACTGGACCGCCCAAGTTGACGATCGCAAATCGCAATTTCAGTCATTCGAAGTTGGTACATAAGTAATGGTGAACTTTTGCTTACATCTCATTGTAAACACGTGTGATAGTTACTGGGAGCCATTCTAGGAGTAGTGAAAATAGCTTCTGTCGGTATTTCTTGCTTGTTTGAACACCGTCTGAAAAATCGCAGAGCACATCAAACGGATTCCCTGATCCATCCCTGATCCATCCAGTGTGGTGATGGGCAGGCAGTCGCTTTTCTGTGTATACGCACAAAAAGATAAATACAGGCAGGTGGTCAGTTGGATCTTCTTCTTTTTTTTTGTGTGTATGTGGTCCGACTCCACGTAAGTCCCACAGCAGGAGGAGAACGGTGATTATGTTCTTTTCGTTGTGTGGCGGTCTATTTCGGTGGAAATTAATAGGAGCGATCAGAAAGAAAAATTAAGACACAATCATTTGGCGAAATGATGAAGTAGTTACAGGAGATCAAACAAAATCATTTACCCGCGCTGATAAAAAAACACAGAGAAGATCTATAGCGATTTTGAACCAGACAACTCCCCGGCTGGGAATACGCATTTTTTTCCTTTTTGGAGGAAACAGGGGGGGGGGTGAATAAAAACAAACAGTTTACTGGTTTATCTGCCCCAAACTAAGAAAACGAAGCCGACGAAACAAGACAAATATAAGAGGCGTATATTAGTTTCTACGTTGGTTTCTTGGACTCGCCAATTCCGACTTCCACCGTAGCCTACGGATGGTTTGTGGCATTTTTCGCATATCTACAGCATAGTTATATAACATTACACGCACAATAGACCACACAAGGAAGCAGAACAGTTCTCTGGCACAATAATATCCAGAAGGAAAATATATGGCCGCAACACTGGAGGAGACGTAAAAAACAACACACAAATCTTCTGTACAACAAAATGGACCCAATTTGACTTGGGCCGTTTTTTGTTGTTGTCGTTGTTGTTGTTGTGTTGTTCCTCATCTCGGCACTCTGTGGTTCGCTTCGCTTCATTTTCCTCCATCTATTCATGTGAGCTCTTTCTTAATTTCTGTTGTGTATTCTTCGTTTCTTATTCTTCTTCTTCTTCGTCTTTTTTTCTGTAAGAAATAATGATGATGTTTCCATCTTCTTCTTAATCTTGTGCTTCTTATTTCTTCTATTTTCTGTTTTTCGAAGAATTTTCTTCGTTGAAAAGAAGACACAAGAAGATGGAAAAAGGCACAACCAAAATTGTTGAAAAGTTCCGAAGATACATCAACATCTACGTACAGGCCGCCACAGTTGTGCTGGCCGTTTGTTTTTGTACGTCGACTGGAGGCTATAACCGACACACTACAGCGATATCGCCCTTCCCTTTTCGAAGCGCTGCCCGACCATCTAAGACATACTACATGGCTGATGGCATGCGGCACACACGTTGTGCAGATTCCCTTGCGTATCAATAAACGATACTACACATATGCCAAAGTTTTGTTGTTTTTTTTTTTGTTTTCGGGAAAATATCGCTGCCGACTACTTTACGTTGTACCTGGAAGTTGCCCCTTCTTCCAGAACAATTCTACCGAAAATGGTGATTGTCCGTTGTGGATGCATTTTCAAGGAAGTGCATTTCATTGGCACGCACACAAACACACCAGCCCAGTGCAGCTACCACTTGATTGAGATGTTTCCGACGAAATTGCACTTTCCATGATTATATGGAGGTCTGTCGCCCTGTTTGACCTTTTTCTCGATAATTTAGTTGTATGTCGTGAATTGGTGCGGCCCATGGGCATCCATTGATACTGCGGCGGCGCGGCCGCATAATTGAGACATTTCAGCTGCTCAATGCGAAGATTCCGCTTCGGTGCCGTCTTTCGCTTGGGAACGCACACCAATCGATCTGTAGTCGCCGTGCGCCGCACTTAAGATGTTTTTGTGTGTTTTGTTTTTGTGTACAGCGGTATACATAGAGACCTTAAATTCGTGGACGTAAATGTATCAATTAGGAGTTGCTTGGAAAACGAGATTTAATTGAATTGCAACCTTTGTTCTGTCAGTTTTTGCCGACTTGTGGTACTTTATAATTGTACGGCTTTGATTTTTCTGAAGGAAATAAGATTCATTGACGGACGCGTATTGATTGCAGATGATGAAGATTCTGGACTATTCACACAACATGTGGTCGGAAATCAGAATAACATTACAAAAATCTACAACATTTCCTAGGAAAGCCATCAACTGAAGATAACAGATGATGACCCTAAGATCACTAGTTTTTTTTTGAAGATCCCTAAAACTGCCAACAAACAAATCTCCGATAACCCAAAATGGTTATCTAAATCTTTTATAAAAGCATCCAAAACTGACAGAATTCTCCGTACAAGAACTTTAGGACCCCATTGATTTGTATGACAACAGCACATAAACAATAAGCCAACACCATATCTTTGGGGAATTGACTTTTGAAGCCCACACAATGCAAATGGCTTAATACATTTAGACACGGATTTTTAGTATTTCATTTGTTATTTGCAAACAGTTGAATGTGCATTCACAAATCACAATGCAAGCTTCTACACGCCATTAATGCTTATGCCCTCTAAGATACCCGCAGTGCCAGTAAATATTCTACAAACATTCTCGTATGCTGAATAGAGTCACTGCAAGACGGCGCGATTCTGTAACGTGCCAAAAGAACACGCCACAACCTTTCGCCATGTCTTGCGTTGGATGGAGTTGTTTTTCTGAGCAGCCGCGCCGCGGTCGCTGTGTAATGTGGAGAATATATGCGCCTGCAGTGTGCAAACATTGTGCTCCATCAAGACAAGGTGCCGAGAGTATGCATCTTCCCAAAACAAAAGTGGAAGATTATGTGTAGGTATAGCGAGTGTCTTGTGTGCGCGCTGTGTGATGCTTGAATTGCTTCCACATTCAACGGCGCTTCATCATGACTTCTTGAAGAAGAATTTTTTGCTTACATTCCCTAAATATATATCTGTTTTTATATACACTCTGTGAAGACGGTACACTCTCCTCGCGTTTCCGTCTGACTGGGTGAGTTTGTTGAACTCGTGATATTGTAATTTGTTCCCAGTGGCCGTTAATGGAAATGCCGAATCAGCTGATTATTATTTTTTGGGCATTTTCGTCAACGGATATTTGTACATTAAGATAAAATTACATTTAGACTTTAAGTCTAAATTTTAAATTAAAAAAACAACATAAAGATCAATCGAACTGGCTTCAAGAAACCATCCGTTATTTTGCCGAAAAACACATTTCTAAACTGTAAATGAACACTCAAAGTAACACCCCCGTTACAAGAATAGGATGTAACCACTCAAGAATTTATAAAAACCCAAAAAATTTACCTCCATCCATCTCGACATGGCTGAGAGAACCTAGCCAGAACATCGACCAGAAAATTAAATCGGCAAACTTTAAAGAGAAAGCCATTCATTAATAAGGCAGTTCAAAAAGAACGTCTTCAAGTGCCGAAAGGACAAACTTTGTTTTCGACAACAACAAAAAATGAAGAAATGCATTCCGCCCGAAAGATGCCCAGGGAATAACAAAACGATAATGACTAAGACATTCTAATTGCCGCATGAGTCACATGGCGAGAACTCGAAGTGGTTGGAATTTGCCTAAGACAATCTGATTCTCTGCGGAATTCAACCGGTTTGGACAGAACTATAACATTGTAAATTCGGTAATCTGTTTCAATCTTCAAAGTGTGCCAGACCTACATTCGCTACCCGTCAAGTACATGCCATTAAAACAAAAAAAAACTACACAGATTGCACGTCCGACCAGCCAAACTCATCCGTCATCACACCACGCGGATTCATTATACGGTTGACTAAGTTTTTGGGTTGAATGCTGCCTGATGGCTAACGGCTGGTACAGGAAGAAACTGAAACTGAAACTTAAGACTCGTCGGTGACAACAACCGGAAGGACCCGCAGATTGTGACAGAAGATTTTAGCAAAATGGAGACTGTGAGGGTGTTGGGAAGACCGGAGGGCATAAGCAAGTGTATCTCGCCAGGATGTAACACTTAATATATCAACATAGATCGGATTAAGTTTTTTGTTTTTTGTATTTTTCTCCTGCTAAAAACAACAAATTTAATTCAGCTGGATCATCAACGTTCGTTAAATTTTTCAATTTGTATTCCGTCTTGAATTGTTTATTTTATAAGAAATCGTAAAGCCGACTTTACGACCATCCACCATGTAGGTAATGCAAATTAACCGATTTATGTGTACAAAGTGAATAAACTGAGCAAGTGAGCATGAGTGATGTAAATGGTAAAAGCGCGCTTGCGCACCGGCAGACAGTTAAATGGAGGAAAAAAGCGCCATGATTTAAAGGGTTCATGTTACAGCGCCGCGCCGCGCCGCCGCCGCCGCCGCCGCCGTGTACACGCGGACGCAACCGCTTTATGCATATGTGGCATGTGCGCGTATTCACTTGCGGTAAAGGTCAGGCAATTAGTTAATGGGTCAAATGGAGCGTGGAATTTTTATTATAACTACATTAACGTATGCATGTGAGTGCGAGCGGTGCGCTTTTAATAACTCAATTCGGAATCAATTATTGAAGCCATACAACCGCCGAATGTTCCATAATACAATCGTGCCTGTTTGCGTTGCGTCTTGCCAGTTCCGAGTATAGCGGGCCAGCGACCACACATGCTGGCGCCATGCATTAAATGTCGATTGGATAAGGAGTCGGAAGAGCGGGACCGACCGATTTTTTCCGCCGGTTTTAATATGCATTTTCAAAATACGTATAATAAAAATGGAAAGTAAAAATAACTGACCAAACTGAAAGGCATTATCGGACGAGACTGCGTTAACAGTTCTGTTTTCCTGTCCATTCAGCTTTGACTTTAATGCTTGTCACGCTGAGCTAAATGACTCAATTAGATTTTTAAGGAATTCACATCTTACAGACAAAGAACCAGAGCGCAGGAGGCCCTGGCCCCTGTTTGTCAAACGCACGATAAGACGAAATAGTTCTTGTAGCCTGTAGACAAGGAAACGAACGGTCCTACATATCCAGTTCGAAGAGATTTGCTGGACTTATGCGCATGTTTATTGAGCATACAAATATGTTGGTACTCGGAATCGAACTTCTGGGTGGCGTGAACGGGCTAAAGTCATGTGTGCCTCATTGTTTGCATTTTACGGAATTATTGTGAAAACTTTATGGCATAACTATGCGGCAATAAAGTTATAAATTTTACAGCTACATATAGTTATGGTAAGCTGCAGCATATGAGGGAACCTGGGGTTCCAAAGACAACATGTATCGCTGTGCAATAAAATCGGCTATCCTTAAGAGCCCCTCTCACTATCGCCTTCAGGCTATTTGGAATATTGTGCACATAAATATGTTTAGGGTTGTAAAATATGTTACACGACTTTTGTCTAGATGAATGCAACAAGCACCATAAAGTCAGTAGGTTTGGTGCAAATGGATGGACCTTAAATGGACGGAATTAAACGCATATTTTAAGTAGCCTTGAGCCATGGATTCAAGGACTCAAGGGTCAGCTATTGTTGTTGATTCAAATTATTTGTGTAAATATTGATAAATAGGAAAACTGTGAAGCCATTCCATATAGGTTCGTTGTTTATTTACGGAAGTTGGGACCCCAATTGATTTATATTACAAGAGCGTAATATTATTCAGAAGGATTTTGTTTATTTTTT
>JANSTS010006557.1:4094-21726 GCA_026546915.1 Sylvicola fuscatus
CAACACGAAGGCAAAAATCGTTTAAATTAGTGATCAATCAAATCATTTTGAAAACAACCCCTCAGTGTCTGAACAAATAAAAACAAAAAAGAAAGGAAATACGCCAAAATGTATGCAACCGCTAAATTACAATAAAATTTCCAATTTTTCGTGAATAAATATTCAGTAGCTTTTATGTAAATTGCCGAGATACTCGTTTTACGTGCTCATTGACTTTAAACTCATGAAATATTTATACTTTGAGTCATTATAACGAACAAGAACCTGAATTTATGATTGCAGAATTATGAATCAAATGACATTGAAATGTCTATAAAATTAAAATAAACTAATTTACGCAGAATATCCATCAATTTGATGAAGTAACACAATTGGAATGCTAGAATAAAAATAGCAGAAACCGGAAATATAAATTAAGTCTCAAAGTGATTTAATTAAATATGTTTTATGCATTAATTTCACCGAACATTTCTACGGTGTGAAAATAGGAAATGGCAAAGTTTAAGGCTTGCCTAATTAATTTCAAGAAATGTGATGAAATTTTATCTGTAATTTCGTGTTGTTAAAAAGTTGCCGACAATAAAGAACAAAAGGGGCTCGCCGGTTAACATTTATGTTTAAAAAGCTAAGACGTCGCGAAAAACATGTTTAACCATGACAAACATTGAGTTGAAAAATTCAAAAGCTTTTTTATAAGCAAATCAAATTAAATAGAAATTGATTGCAGCAGTCTTCCCAATAAATTAAACACTGAAAGCCATTAACAATATAAGTAAAATTGATAAGATTGTTTGTTTGATTACGACGCGTCCTTTATTCAATGTCATTGATTGGCGAAAAAACGAACGTTTAGCCTAGCTTCTATTCAATAAAACCGTCAATCAATAATCAATAGTTTAGCGGCAATAAAAGCACAAGAAATACAAAATAACAACAACAACAAAAAAACGCAATTGTGGGACAAGCGCTAAAAAAACTCCAAGCGAACAGTAACGACACGCGATTTGGCACACAATTGGTTTAAATTAACGACAAATGCTGGCGAGTTAACTGACTTCTTATAGAACTCAGCTCAACAAGTGGAGGCCTGTCTTATTGGCGTCATCAATTTCGATCAATTTCGCAGCTTCCAATTCCGCAAGCACTCGCGTCAGCAATAAACCAAACGCGATTCGCCACCATTAAACCAGCGCAGCGCCGCGATGGCCTCCCTCTCTGTGGACCACAAAAAGAAAACGCGTAATCATTTGAGATGTCACCACAATTTATAAGTATTGTGCAATAGGCGCGATTTGGATACGCTTGTATCGATATCATTGTATCATTCGCGGCGAATTGGGGGGTGGCTGGGAATGGGGAGGAGTGGCCGCTCGAGATAGTAAAAGCTTTCATTGAGGGAAATTGTAATTGGATCCAAATTAAAACGAAAGGGAAAATAAATGGAAAACAAGGATTCTTAGTTACTGTTAGCGCGTCATTTCGATGCATTGGCCTTTTAGTGATTTGCTTTTGACGTTTATTCTTTATAATTAATAATGCAATTATGGTAAAATTTTCTATATCCTTGCACTTCTTAGATTCAATTCGTTTTTAAAAGTTGAAATGTAAAAATGCAAGAAAACCCAAATATGTCTCAGACATCACTTAATTCGGAGCACTAAAGAGCTTTTCGAAGCGCTAGGTCAAATCCTTTGCACGTTTAATTTACGCCAAATTTTAGGTTTGTACGCATTCCCCATTGAGTAGCTCTGTCGCGTGCTCATATCGATGTTGTCTGTGTCTGGAAGTGCGCGTTAATTCATCTCCTACGCTGAAGATTCTTATCGCCGGGAAAATGTAGTCACAGGTCAAGGCAGCAACAACAAGTATTACATTGATAATTGTTATTCAGACAAACACAAAAAATACACACTAAAAAATGAAGAGGAGCTCGCGAAATTGTGACACGCGTCAGACATTAAAAAAAGTCGTCCCCCACCCATTGAGGAAGGGTTAAAGTGCGCGCTTCTTAATTACAAGGAATTGTCCACAAATCAAAGTAAATATTCGGTTAGAGAAAAAGATGTTGCGTAAGTGGACATAGTGCAAAGCTATTTCTATCCAATATGCTGGCCAAAGATGTTGCGATTCGTGTTCAATGCGAAGAGTGAGCAGTTACTGCGATTGAGACAAACCATTGAAGACATGTGCTTCCTTTTTTGTTTGCGAAAGCGTTTGGCTATTCAATTAGTTTATTATAAAATTTATTAACGCCAAACAATGGAGATGGACGCTGGGAGGACCAATTTAGAAAATATTCATATAAATGAAATTGTGTGGAATCAAAAATCATTCAGTCGCTTATGACATGTGATAACACCCGGATCTTTCTATACACCGAATACATATAACTCCTGTGGACACTGCCGCCGCCGCCGCCGCCGCGTACCAATTGATGAACTCAACATAGTGACGTTTGCAATAAGAATCAAAAAATAAGAAATAAAATCGATAAACTAAGAGACAGAAGCAACGGAAACTTACAGTCATTGCAAAGGAATCTTCGTTTAGCCTCTTTTCATTGTGTTTTTATTCCCTCATTTAGAATTAGTAACTCGAAGGAGTTAAGCTAAGCCGCGGGTTCGCTGCAGCAAGTGGAAAGTGATCTGATGATGATTTAAAGAGTGATCCTTGAATAGAGTAACTATTTAAAGTGTCAAATCAACGAGTGTCAAGTGTTTAAGAAAGGTGTTAAGCATTATCTTACATACAAAATGAAGATTTTAATGCGAGCCGACACTCACGTGTCATTTTCTGTACCAGCGGAAGAGCCAAAAGCCAAATGCACATACTCACAGGTTTCTGAGACGTTTCACTAAAAAATTTAAAATAAATCGTTAGAAATCGTAACAAATTGCTAATAAATTGCATTCAATTTAAAGGTCCTTGCAGCGTTATCGGTGTCACTTGGCTCCATGGTGGTTGGCTTTTCGTCAGCCTACACGTCTCCCGCCCTCGTCTCGATGACAAATCGTAATGTAACGAATTTCGAAGTAACACCACAAGAGGTAAGATCCAATCACTTAAAATATTCACCGACGAATTACTTATAAATGAATGTTTAACAAAAACCAGGCCTCATGGGTTGGAGGATTGATGCCGTTGGCTGGTTTGGCTGGTGGTTGCCTGGGAGGACCCCTCATTGAATACCTTGGCCGTAAAAACACAATTCTGGCGACAGCAGTTCCTTTTATTGTCTCATGGTTGCTTATCGCGTGCGCCGTAAACGTTGGAATGGTATTGGCTGGACGTGCCCTTTCTGGCTTGTGCGTCGGTATTGCCTCATTGTCTCTTCCCGTCTATCTGGGAGAGACTGTGCAACCAGAAGTGCGCGGCACTTTAGGTCTCTTACCCACCGCCTTCGGTAACATAGGTATGATCAAGACGCAATTTATCACACTACAAGACAATTAATGTAAACAATTTGTCCTACAGGCATTTTACTTTGCTTCGTTGCTGGTAAATATCTGGATTGGTCGGGATTAGCGTTCTTGGGTGGTACCCTGCCTGTTCCATTCCTGCTGTTGATGTTCCTCATCCCTGAGACTCCACGCTGGTACGTGTCGCGAGGACGCGAAGAAAATGCCCGCAAAGCCCTGCAGTGGCTGCGTGGTCGTGAGGCGGACGTTGAGCCAGAGTTGAAGGGTATTGTCAAGTCACACACAGATGCCGAACGGCATGCGTCCAAGAGTGCCCTGCTCGATCTGATGAAGAAGAGTAACTTGAAGCCACTCGCCATTTCGCTGGGTCTCATGTTCTTCCAACAGTTCAGCGGTATCAATGCCGTCATCTTCTATACAGTATCCATTTTCAAAGATGCCGGCTCCACAATTGATGAGAACTTGTGCACCATCATTGTTGGTGTTGTTAACTTTGCAGCCATTTTCATCGCCACAATTCTCATTGACCGATTGGGTCGTAAAGTAAGTGTTGATTGATAGTGAAACAAGACGCCGATTTTAACGAGTTCTTTCTTGCAGATTCTTCTGTACATCTCAGATATCTCAATGGTCATCTCACTATTCACATTGGGAGCGTTCTTCTACTGCAAAACGAATGGCGCTGATGTTTCGGAAGTTGGATGGCTGCCACTGGCCAGTTTCATCATATTCGTTGTTGGATTCTCACTTGGTTTCGGTCCGATTCCATGGTTGATGATGGGCGAAATTTTGCCAGGCAAAATTCGTGGCTCAGCAGCGTCAGTGGCGACCGCCTTCAACTGGATGTGCACATTTATTGTCACAAAGACGTTCACAGATATTGTCTGTACGTATCTTATTGATTTCGTTTTTGGTTGTTTTTACATTGACAGAGACTAATTTGTGTTTGACTTTTGCAGCATCAATTGGTCAAAGTGGTGCCTTCTGGATGTTCGGATCTGTGTGTTTCGTCGGTCTGTTCTTTGTCATCTTCTGTGTACCAGAGACACAGGGCAAGACACTGGAGGACATTGAGCGCAAGATGATGGGCCGTGTGAGACGTATGAGCTCAGTGGCCAACATGAAGCCGTTGTCATTCAATATGTAAGCGAAGATGAGAGTGGCAGATGTTGCGAACGGAGAGCACGAAAGGCTGTTTTGTATTTTATTAAAATGCACAGATTTTTGTAACGGATTGAGTTTTTCTGGAGACGTTGAAAACTTTACACAGTTTTATTGTTTCTTTTTCACACTCTTATTTTCTAAATTAGTTTATTTCGATAATTTTTTTTTTGTTCGTAAATTACGATTTAATTTGTGATAGTGATAGAGCTTAGATTTTTATTATTTATTGTTGATTCAAATTCTTGATAAAAGCTTGTGCCTTGAACCTTAACAAAAGGTGACCTCTAGAGATTAAAGTAGTGATTAGTGAATAGTTTGCACATATGCAAATATCTCGTTCAATGTGAGTGATGCGACTCTAAACGACTAATTGATCGACTGATTTATACCCGAAAAAAACAGCGATAAGAGTCAATAGATGGCAGCACAATCGTCTTGTTGTTATCATTTGTGAATATTCAAGAAGACACTCAATTTAACGAGACTTAGCGCAATAATTACACGTAAATTTTTCGATAAATGTAATTAAACAATCCATTAAAAGTTGAATTGGTCGACAATTTTTAAACAAAAATTAATCTTGATTAAATTCATCCATGTATACCATTTTAAGACCATTAAAAATCTCCAATATTTTATGATTTTGTAAATAGTTATTTTATGAAGCATATTTATAATATGTTTAGTGACATAATTGAATTTATTATTTGTAGTAGAACACAAACATGACATTATGTATATAGAAAACTTATAATTTCTTTAAACTTTTGTTGTAGAAACAATTAAAACTCAATTCGAAATAAGACATTTTACCAAAAAAAAAAGAAATCAAAAAAACGTAACTTATAAGAATTTTGTTAATAATTTAAATACTTTAAAAAAAGGCAGCAAACTAACATATTTTAAATACAACTTAATAACTATACACAGTAGCGGCTAATAAATTATTAAGTAGTAAATAATTAATGAAAACTAAGCATTAGAAGAAAAATGCCTTAAAAATATCAAACAATTATTATTGCCTCTTGTTATTATTCTATATATAGAAACCAAGAACAAATATTATAACGTATATTTAGATTAATTGATGTAATAAAAGTTTTTAACTTAAAGACAAATCTCTTTTGAATCGTCTGCACGCAGCGAACCCAAGGAGGATCAACGCAAATCGCCGCTCTTTTGTTTAAGATGCAAATATTGGTAATGTCGAGTTGTGCATGAATAACAATGGATGTGATAATAATACCCTTTTTTACTTTTCAGATTCATTTTAAATTTGTTTATCGCGATGTACTTAATTAGTGATTTTTTTTTATGATTTAGGGACCAAATGGAATTGTATTCGTGGCTGTTATGGAAACTGTGAGAACAAAGATTGTATTTACTTAGTATTTTATGTCAATTTAAAATTGAATATTTATTGAAGCTTAAAGCTTCGCACTCAACTAGTTGCTATAGTTTTAAGAATGTGTCGTGAATTCTTTGTTATGTTTTTTATCAAAATAAAATTAAGAAAGTTAGAAGATTTTTCAATTGAAGTAGTTGCACTTTCTTGTTTGCTTCGCCAAGAAAAAGTGGAAGTATAAATTAGTTGACAACAAACATTTCTAGTAAGGACAATCCACCCTCCAAAAACAAAGCGAACACTCGTAAATCGATTACTCTCATTGATTAAAAAAAAATCAGGACTACTTTTATGGGCGGAGTAACGGCTCAATTCAAATATTTGCCCATTGTTGACCGTATGGAATAAAATGCAAACAAAGAGACCCACCTACTGATTAGCTGTTGGCGTTTGACCACCGAATCTTTCCCAAAATAAACAGTCGTAACGTCAGTCCATAAATTCAATTCGCCATGGAAAACTGTTTACGTTTTTCCTGTGTCTTTCTAGTATTCCAAATCTGTGGAATTCAACCGATACCATCATCCAAAGGCACTCAAGTGTCCCAAAAAGCTCTAAAATGTTGGTCAGTGTTTCATTTACTTCTTATCACAATCGGAATGGCCAGCATGTTTGTGTACCGTAATACAATGTTCTTCTCCAAGGATATGGTCGGCATGATCAACGACATCATCGTATTTGTGGGGACAGTTGGCGGCCACTTCATAATCATCGCTGAATCTCTGATAAAGATTAATTATTTCAACAAAATAGCTTCATTACTTTCAAGATCGTCGGTTCTGTTTGAACATTTAGGGGTTGATATGTCTGTAAGAGATGCCCAATTTTTGCGCCAATACTCATTGAAGCTGTTCTGCTATCTGTCCTACATGATCACAGCTGAGCTCTTTACCATAATCTCAGTTACTGATAACGACATTCAGTGGGAGCGATTCTGGTATGCCAACATTTCATCCCTCGTTGTGTCACGAACTCGTCACATGCAGCACATTTTCTTCACTGACTTGGTGACCAGTCGTTTTGAGATTCTCAATGATTTGCTGTTCAATCTGTCGAAGCACGACAGTGATTTGGCGTTCAAGTACAGGCCTCGGAAAAATGGTGAGCTGCTTAAGAAGCTGACGGTGCTAAAAAAGTGTCACAATTTAATTTGGAGATTGACCATACACATGAATGCCTTGTTTTGTTGGTCACAATTGGCGAATTTGGCACAAAACTTTCTTGAAATCATCAGCGAACTGTATTGGGTGTTTTATTTTATGCAACGGTCAACCGCCACGACAACATTTTGGGGTAGGAATTAGATATTTTACCCAAGATGAATTAACTAACTTGAGCATTTTCAGCTACTGTTGTGTGTCCGACCAGTACAATTCTATCAGTGATTCTACTCTCAAGCGCCTGTAGTAGGTGTCTTAATGAAGTAAGTTTACATGGTGAGGTCTCTTTGTCTTTTTAACAAAACTATTTGTTTACAGCATAAGAAAACCAGTCATTTGCTGCATATGATTCCAAATGGAAATCAGCAAAAGGCAGTGGACAGAAAAGTAAGAATTTTCGTGCCATTTCTTATAGTAAAATTGTAAAAAAATGTATTTGACGCACAGATTCGTCAGCTGTCACTACAGATTCTTCATGAACCATTGAATTTCGGAGCTGCCCGATTTTTGAACATTGACTACAGCTTTCTACAAGGGGTAACAAGTCCATCCCTTACAATTCCTATCCTGTAAATTGTTTAATTTTATTGCAGATGGCCAGGTCAATTGGGTCCTATTTGCTAATTATTGTTTCATTTTCGCCCAGCCCAGAAGAGGACAAAAGTAATTTGTAAACAATTTAAACTTTTGCTGGACATTAATACAGTTAACACATAAACTTATAAATTTTCCAAAAATAATAAATTTTTGACATTTAAAAAAAAAGTACCGTTACTCTTTGCTACAACATTTGGCCGCTCTAATCTTAAAACTCTTTGGATTTTAACACAATTTTTGGATTGGCTCTGTTTTAAAATTATATATTAGGACGATAATAAGGTATTGAGTACTCACCCATAACCTGGACACGACAAATGGCACAGGTGTCACACTCGACGTCCCAGCTCCACATAGCGACAGCATTCCATTTTTTCAGCGTAAACATTTTGTCGGGCTTCTGTGAGTCACTGTCGTATTTGTCAGACGAATTTTCAGTCTCATCCATGTTTAGGAATAAGAATTAAGAAAAGGACTTTTTTGATCAAATAAAATTCACGATTCGCGTCTTTAAAGTCAGAATTCGCAGTAATTATTATTGGAGTAATAACATATGACAAACAAACATTATTTAGACGGCGCTGTCAATGGAATGTCAAAGTGAAGTGAATTGTGGATCGTGTTTGATGTGTGGCCATCTATATGTGAGTTTTAAAGTAAAAAACGATTTAAATTCATTAATATTGCATACTTATTGGCTTTTTTGTTCTGTTGCTGATTTCTGTGCTCCTGTTCCATGAGATGAATTTTACCATGTGACTTTGTTACAAAAATTTTGCTATTTCTTTGTTCGGAAAACGTAAATTTGTTCCTGTTGATTTCTGTAATTTATCCAATGGATTTTGCTTATGAAATATAATAATACTGAAAATGTAATCTCCTCATTTAATAAAGATAAAATTTAGATAGTATAAACAATTATAATTACTTCTTTGTTTTTATTATTCTTTTAAAATAATACAATATATAAATTTTATTATAAAATATGGATTCACATTTGTATAGGCAATTTTAATATAACTTAACATGAGTTCAAAAGTGACCTTAAACTTAAAAAAAAACATTAAAAGTGAGCAATTACACAAAAATTTCGCGTAAGCAATTCTCATGATAATTTCAACAGTTTCAAACCAATACAATAAGCCTTTAAAAAATAATAAAACAATGCAAAATCTACCACTAAGCAAAACTAAACATTCTAATAAGGATTATTTCAATTTGGACTGTGCAAAGCGCAGATTATCTGAATAAGGAGCGACGTTTCTTGTAACGGAACAGACAATTAAAACTTACTTTAAAACATAAGAATCGCTTAACTGTATGCATTTTAACTAAAATGGGTTGGTTAAATGATAATTGTCTTAGACGACTATATGTATTGTCCATGCTAATCAATTAATTAACGAGAATATTTAAGTTTAAACATAATATTGCATCAATCGCATCTGAATGCGCCGAAGAAAGTAAACGTTTCGCACGTGTTTTTTTTTTGTTTAGAATAGATAAAACAAATTTAGACAATAATATTAAATACTAAATGCTTACTTAAAGGCTACAGGCAATTTAGGTAGAATTCATTCAATACAAAAAGAAATTCATAACAATTTTTGTGACAAGCAAATTGGCAATTTTTGAATTTGGACACACTTCTTCGCTATCCTTTCTCGCCTCACCACTCTGGATCACTCCAAGACTCTTTCCGAAAAGTGTACTTCTTTTAATTAAAATAATTAATTGTAATTTTTTTAATATAAACATAGTATTTTCTCAGGTACGCTTAATTATGAACTTTTGTGCTGCAATCCTATATCATTAGATTCCATTCAATTTTGTTGAATCTTTACCGCTTTTAAATTTTCCATTTTTTTTTAACATAACTTTATTCACATTAACCAATAAAAAAAGTAATTATGGCAGTTGGAAATATGCATTAAGTATTGTAATAATAATATGTCATATAATTTTATTACTACTAATGTATCATCTAGTTTACTTATAAATAAATTCAAAAGTGTGCTGTCATGGAATGTCACGTGAGCTCTGTTCTTCTACTTACAAATAAATAAAATATGTAAACTTAAAAGATAAATCTTGAATTCACCTTAGAAAAATCAAACATTAAACTTTGATTTATAACAAATGGAATGTTAATCAAAATATACTAAGTTGGGAATTAAAATAATAAAACCCAGCAAAATATGTGTTCTTAACAATTTTGACAAATTTCTTAAAGATGCGTTGAGTCTTTACGAAACAATGAATCAATCCTCTGCCGTTATTTTTGTTTTTGATCGTCTTTGAGACTTGAGCTAGTACGTATTTTCTACGATTATTATTATTAAGTGTTTTTTTTTTTATTTACTCTTTAAAGTTTCTGCGTGAAATTACGCCTTGTAAATTATCGCGGATGGAATCTCTTTTATTGTTCTTAAGCTAAATATCTAAATATCGATTACAATTGTCATCAAATCACAAATATTTCCTAAAATTTCTGTATTCCCATTGTTTGTCCACCGTGAGATCTCTTTACACGAGTTTTATCAAACAACATAGCTCGCCGCAACAGAAATCTCTTAAACTATTTACATTTTTACCGATCATTAATTATGTTTAAAACTACTTACATTAATTAATTAAATATTTCTACGGGCAAGAATCGAAATAGTTTTACGCTCTCGTTAAAAGTTGTTCCATTTAAAATAATAAGGCACATTTTATAATAAAACAATAATTAGAATGGTCATAATTTACAACTTTCTGTTTATATAATATATTTTGGACAAACACATATTTTCATTTGTTTATATACGAGCATATATGTATTCGGATAACATAATATTTATAATATATAGCGGAAATCAAATCGAATTTAATAGCGGCCAAGGTTTTTCAAGGTCAAAAACTAACTTATTTCTGTAGTAAATGCGTAATTTTTAAAACAATCAATGCGTTTTTTTTGTTTTTGCGGCAAATTAACATGTAAACTACTTAAGTTATAAAACGAAGAAAATCATCAAACTGATAATTGTAAATTTACAAATATTAATTAAGTTGAATGCTGCTTGTTGATTGATACGGCGCGATGTTGTCTTAGTGGTTGGGCAACTCGGTGAGTGTGATGTCGTACAGATCCTCCGCCACTTGCCTCACCTCCAACAAGAAAATGTCTTCATTGCAGTAGTAGGACAGCATGTCATCGTCAATTTTCGCCGTAATGCTGCAAATAAATTTAAAATCAATAAAAATTGTCAATTTGTTTTACTCAAGCGGGAATTTAAAGCACAAAAAAGATTTTATCCAAACAGAAGCATTTAAATGTTAATTGTTAATTTTTAGGAACTTTATTTTGTTTAATAAAAAAAAAAAATTATATTAAAAAGTTGGTGTCAGTTTAGTTAGTAACAAAAGGGATTTAGTAAAACAATTGAACTGATGAAAGTGAAATGATCGTGTCAAAAATCTGCGTGGAGTCAGTAGAAAAGAGGAGCGCAGAAGCTAGGAGCTAATTTCGTGTGTTTGAGTGTGTGCAATTAAAATTTGAATAAGAATAAAATGTGTGTTGTGTGTGAAACTTACCCCTTCTTGTTTGTTCGATAAATGTTATTTATACTCGATGTTGAGATTTTGTATTTGCTTTCAATCTGCAATTAAGATAAACAGAAAACAGGCAAAAAACCAAATGTTTTAATTTTTTTTCATATAGCCAATAATTCAACAATCAGTTGGAAATTAACTCAATTCTCTCGATTATGTGCATTTAGATATGTTGCAGGTTATGCATTTAAATGCACATAAACGAGCAGCTTAAATCAACCAGAAATTATATGTAAAAGAAATGTACAAAAAGTTGTAAAAAACGAACATAAAAAAAAATTCAAAATAAAATAGAGAAAATATAAAAATTTGTAGCTTTTGTGCCAATAAACAAATTCTGTCTTTCTTATTGCCGTGTTGTGCTCTTTCTTGTCAACCAAATTTAATTAATGATTAATTGCTTGTTAAATGTTTTATTTATTTGTAATTAAAGTTAATTATTAAAATGGTTATGTGCTGAACAATTTAATGATCGTTTTTCAAAGATGATTTGTGTTTCGAAAATTTCTAGTCGAATCTACAAAAAATGGTATATAATAATGAAACACATAATTTGTATGACCATAACGCAGTGAAATTGTTAATGAATTAAAAACAAAACTATTACAACAACAAACAACCAGCAACAACGCATTTTTGGTTAATTAAAAATACGTTGATTGTAACGAGCCCATGGTGGAGAACGTGTCGTCGACAACACGTTGTCGTTGTAAATTTTAAAAATTTTCGCAAAAATAATCAAGCAGATCCAAATTTGTGTTATTGGCGCAAAAGAATTCGTTTCCTTTTCGATAATAATTCTTTAATAAAATTCATTTGTCATTCATGTCAGAAAACAGACAAATTTTTTTTAAATTTTATAAACCAGAAATTTCAATCAAAGTTGATTGTAAAAACATAATTATTAAAAGTTAATAAATAAAAAACAATTAACAAAATTTGTACCGAAAAAAATTAAAAAGCGTATTAAATACGAAAAAATGACAAAAAAAAAACAACAGTAAACCAATATTACAGATCCATATGAGGTCTGAACTTCGAAAACGAAAAGTACTCACCGAATTTAATAGTCCAACGGTGGTGGGCGGAACTACATGCAGCGGTGTGTACACGTCTTCGTTCTCCTGGCGCACGTAGAGCATGACACGATCGCTCAGTGGCGGCGTAACGCGCGATCGCTTCATCGGTGGCGCGTACTCAAGGGCGTTCTGGGTTAGCGCCTGATCAAGAATATGATCTTTTTTATCACTACAACAAAAAATAAAACATAAAAACAATGAAATTTGTTCACAAGAGCAAAAATTTTGCTTATTTTTGTAGTGTCACTAGCTATATTTGACATCTGTCACACGGAAAACATTAAATTAATGTTGAAAAAACCTATATTGAATTGCGAAAATATTGCCAAGAGGAATTTGCAAAAAGGGCGATTTTTACTCACGTGGGCACATCCGGTGGGAAATGATTGTGAAATTTGAGCGTAGGCGTTGTCGGTTTGTTACTGTGCAGCATAAATGGCGAGGTGCCCTTCATGTTGCCGTCAGACGTGCCAGACAACGAGTCGTTTTCATGACCGTAGAAACCTTGCAGCTCCATGCCGGACAACTAAATAAATAAATAACAAAAAAAAAAACGGGGGCGAAACATAATGTTAATATAGTTCTTGTATGATATCGAACATAAATATGTTTGTTATGTTGATGCTGCCTACCTTATCAATATCTTCGGCCGGTGAGAATAGCACTGGCGGCTTGGCGATGTCCTGCATGTTGTAGAATTCAGAGCGATCGGAGACTGGGTGGTAGAGTTCGTCCAGCTTCTTGCGACCTGTCGCCGTCATCTTGCGCTTGGCGGCACGACGCTCCTCGTCACGTGTCTTCCGTTCAGCACCCTTCAATAATTTCCAAGAAACAGAAACAATTAAAGCGTTTGTTTTTTACATACAAATTTCATAAATAAGTGCGTGCATTAAATTTGTACAATTATAAGCATGATTTAGGCTCCGTTGAAACGTCTTTATATGCATCGTCGGAATTCGCAACGGTCGCTAATTCTATTTTATCTGTCGAAAAGACGGATATTTATTGCACCGAGAGCGGCCGTAACGACGAATAAAACGGCATAATGTCGATTATAAATGCATTGGCCTACAAGCAAAAGTGCGCGCGCACATTGATATGAAATTGCCTACAATATTATTTTTATTACTTCTTACATATTTATTTGTGAACCGTTAGAATGGTGTGCAGATGCTGCAGTTCTGTGCGGAGAGATTCAGAAATTAAATCCCGCGCCACATCCAATTCGCCGTTACAATGCGGCCGTGTCGCGCGCATTTCGCCGCTGCGCGCGCACCTTTTTCGTATAAATTTCCATCATTTTTCATTTCTAATTTTAATCAATTTCCTTTTCATATTTATACTGGCCAAATGCTAGGAAATTTATTGCATATAATATTGCAACATGTTAGCCGCAATGACGTTTAATTGGTTGTTGCCTCTGCACACGAGTCAACGATGCAAATGTGCAGCGCCGCCACTGCGCTCTCTCTGTTCCGTTAATTATTATGATTGAGATTATATGGATTTTTATGACAGTCGTGATGACTTTTGGTATAACGGATCATTTGAAATTAATCGCCAGCTTCGCAATAAAACATGCGCCATTTTAATTGAATTGCTGAAAAGTCGTTACATTGTTGAATGTATGCAAATAGCAGTACATTGTGCATTAACAGCAAATTGTGCATTGATTCTAAGCATTAAATTTCAGTTTGTGGCATTTGTTCACATTAGAACAATAATTGCAGTGGCAAAAATGCATTAACTGCATTTGGAACGGGATTTTATGAGCAATAAACAAGCTTTAAAAATGTTACTCAAACTGAGTACTTTTTGGAGTGAAATTTTCAAATTAAAATTGTTGTCATCAAACGCAGGTCTTAAGATTGATCGCGACTGCACCCTTGACTTTAGGCAAAGACGTTTATCGGAGAATTTAATTAAAATTCATCGGTGTGACGTTGATCAATGTGAATTCGTTCAAGTACGTGAAAGTTTCTATCAAATGGCCAGGTTTTCTTGATCCATCAATTAATTAGCTGCCACAAAGCGCTACCAATTCCAATGTCTAATGCTTGTAATTTACATTGCGCGACAATGTAATGCATGTAGCATGTGTGGGAACGTGTGCATTTGTGTGTGACTGAAATGTTTAGCATAAAGTAATTTAGCACAGATTTATGTAAAATAGCAGCCAGTGATCAGTCGATTCACAATTGAAACATTCCACACGACGCGACGCGACGCGACGGTCAAACGTGGGGAATTACTTATAGAAAATGGTGCTGGCATGAATGAGATCATGAAGTGCGATTAAAATACATTTAAGACACATAAATATTCAGCTGAGGATTTGTTTTGTTGTAACTAATCGTTTACTATTTAATTAATGCGATTTTAATTTTTTTATGTATATCTAATTCTATATGATTGATGGATGCTAATTTTGTATGCAAATATTTCTTCAAAATGTTGTAAGAACGCAATTCCTTGCAAGAAAATGTTTTTTAAATTTTTGTTTCATAAAATTTTCCATTTACCTTATCACAAAAAACTTTAATTTGGCAATAGCCACGATGATAGATTTGCGTTTCTCTTGGATCTTCAAATGTGTCAATCTGGACGTGTAGTGGCAAGCCCTGAAAGTATAAAAAAATAATATTGATAAATACATTTATGTGAATAAAAATGTTAAAAAACAGAATTAAGATGCACCAAAACAACATAAATATGTAAACAAACAAGAATCCTTCATGTTGACCTTGATACAAGCATTTGTCCATGTTTGACGCAAATATGCGAATTCATACAAAGTAGAAAAACGCACAAATTGCGTCTCAAACATAAATGCAAGCGATGCAATAAGAGCAACTGCAGATTTAGTTAAAGATCAGTTTTTATTTCGTTTTAATTATTTTCTCTCTCTCACTGTCTCTCTTTTTCTCTCATTCGTTCTCTTTCTATTACCAATTGACTGCATTTATGGTAAACATCTTAAAACATGAATTATCTTTTTATCACGCTGAAATGTTGCTAATTACACATAGCGGCGGCATGTACCTTAAGAAGAGTCAGCGACTATGCACTTGGCAGATGGTCGCCGCTGCAGACGAAGAGAAATTTCGTTTGATTTACATTTTGTCCAAAAGTCGACTGATTTTTCCGATGGCGCATCGTTTGAAAATTCCACACGAGGCGATCACATGGAAAAACCCGCGCATGCATGGAAATAAAATCAAAGAGAAATCGCCATTCGTAATGGAAATTCTATGAAAATCAATGCAGGCGATAAACAGTCAAACGATTCAATTAAAAAATGTGCATTTAAATGTGTTTCTTTTGCGTTAATTGACTTTTAATCGCAACACTTAAAATATATAAATATAAAGATTTCTCGACAAGTCAAATTGATTTCCATTAATTGGTAAATCGAATGGCCGCCACGGTGCACCCACTTAATGACTTAATTTTGAACCAAATCAATTGGTTTTAATTAAAGTCGGGCAAGTGTTTCATTTGCCGACGACTGTTGAATTCCAAGGATTTTATTAAATATGTTGCATAAACTTTTTAAGGGAAAGTGATCATATCGCCAAATTGCAATTTATCCCTAATGACCTGAAAATAATGTAGTGAGGCCGCAAGTTTTTGGGCAATTGCAGTGGGCCAAAGACGCGAAGACGCAATTCGCACGACATTGCTTTCGAAACAAAAGATAAACAAAATGTGAAAGAAAAAAAATGTGAAAAAGTTTATTCGCCGCCAGTTAAATTATTCCAATTCCATTGAGAGGCGGCCATAAACTGGCATTAAATGGCTTTTTGATGCCACAAGCACATTAAAACGAATCAGGTGCATTATTAATGTCCTATAGAAAATGCATTTTGCAGCATCGCTTGCACGCTGCGCTGCCTTTACATTTCGGCGTTCCTCCTCCTGCGCGTCTACATAATTATTTTTATGGGAAAACATTTTATTCACACAAAACTCTCAATGAAACAGACGGCCAACATTCGACTTTCCTCCTGAGTCGAGCCGGCAATATGAGGCCTGGCAGAGTGGCGCATTAAAATTGCATGTTTAATGATAACGCATTGTCATCAAAGCGACAGACGATTGGACAGACAAAAGCAACAACAAAATTATGATGTGCCACTGACTCAATTTTATAAATTGCAACTTTGGCTTGGTACTGGCTGCAAGTAACGAGATTAGAAAGCCTCCATCGCGTCGCGTATCTGATTCCGCGGCTGGCAAAGTGCGTCGTTTGGACGGTGCGTGGACGTTGGCGGCTAGATGGACAACATGAAACATGTTTGCTCTCGTTTGGTGGTGGTCGTCGTCATGTAAAACACTTCAAAGTGTCCATAGACAAAGCTTTCTAACCGTACAACACACATGCCAAATGCAAAATTGCCATTTAATCGCGCGCGCGCGCGCGCGAGCACTCTGCTCGCTGTCATAAAATAATAATTAACGATTTATGCGATTTAGCGGCGATACTATTTAGATGTAGATAATCTGTGGCAGGAAAACTGTACTGCCATCGCAGTCATTTCAATCAATTGCGGTTGAGAACATTAATTTTAATGACATTGAAGACAGGTCAATATTCTCATTGGATGTCTAATTGGGATTTGTACACTTTGAGTGCAAATTTTGAGTAGAATTGTGAGTGAAACTTACCTTAACACCCTTTTGACTGCTAAAGTCCGTGCTCAGACATTGTACGGCGATGTTAATCTGCAAAATTAAAAATGTAAAATTAATTTAAGACTGTCAATTAAAATTAATTATTTAAAATTTAATATTATCCCTTATCTTAACTTAAACTTATGACACATTTACGCATCTGAGTATGTAAAACTGCAACAGGAAGTGGGAATTTGCATGATCTGCAAGTGGGCGCCACAAAAAGTTGCAGTAAAATTGGTACAGGCATAAATAATGGCGTGTCCTTCACAAGGCAGGCGTTCAAATGTGCAGAAAATTTTGTAAGATTGCAACTAATCAATGCACCGCGCCATCTCATGTACAACAGCACGCCCATGTCGGTGCAGCGCAATCTCAGCGGGTTGCATTTGGCGGCAAACGAAAGTTTGCTTCTTCTATTTACTTAGCAAATATTATATTGGGAAAATCTGCGAGCGCAAATTAATTGAAATAGTGCATTATATAAATTAAAACTGATCTTAGAGTGGGGACGACAACCATAATTCAAGATACGAATAA
>JANSTS010006557.1:30777-43137 GCA_026546915.1 Sylvicola fuscatus
CAACATCATAATGATTAAATGTGTGTTACACCATCGTCAACGGAAGCCGCACCAGCCGCAACAGCATCATCATCATCAAAGATATAACGGCGACCACGACGACGTCCACACAGCGATTAAGAGATGAAATGGAAAAATAAACAGAAAAAAGCATATAAGAAACAATATCAAGACTTGCCACCGCAAATGGTAATATTGAGGCAATTGATGAAGCTGGAGGAGAAGGAGGAGGAGGTCAACATAATAATGATTATACAAAAATAATGCAAAATGTAAAAGAGGTTGAAGATAAACGAGAAGAAACAGCGCCATGAAAAGCTACACTCAATGAACTCGATCATGCTCTGTCTCAGCGATGACGTTCGGTATGCTTTGTTGTGACGTCACCGTGTGCAGAGACTGTCCAGGTAATAGGAGCGGATCAAGATGCAGTTTTGGTCGTCTCGAAAAAGGCGTACATGCTGTAACTTTTAAGCTTCGGCCAGAGGTGAGAATTTGGCCAAGCAGGTGCCTCATAAGTAGCTTTCGATTTGGATTGTCAAAAAACGGGTATTATGTAGACGAAAAATATGTTTAAATAAATAAGCGACCGCAACTCGATTTTTCATTTTTCCTTTTTTTTCTCTTAATTTTGTTGTTTATCCAATTTTTCGGAAGGTTATGTAACATTGTACTTCTGGCTGTGTCTTATGTCAGGCGTGTCTCTTTGGTGTTATGCGCCTTTTTTTTGATTTGTTTACTTTGGCACGGATCAATTTCGAGAATGAATTCACTGCACAAACACTGAGATAACATCTTTGACAAACACGCGACTGTAAAATGTCGGCAAACACATGTCAGTCGGTGCATTCAACTTTCAGCTATGGTCAAAATCGGATGCTCCACATTTTATTGATTGTCAACATTTACATTGACGGATTCGCCTTTTCACTCAAACGGTTTGAGTGAAAATTGAGTACAAATGTAGAAAGTTCGTCGCTTAAGTCTTTTGATTCAATTAGTTTTTTTTTGTTAATACGCATTCTTAGTTTCATAAACAAAAACCTTGACTTAGACACAAATCTGACGTTTTGCTTCAATTCATAATCCAGAATAATACGATTAGATTTATGGCGACGCTCAAATATAAATAATACGCCGAAAATCGACGCGTAGGTAAAAACCTAAATGAACATTGCTCAACAATAATTCGATGGGACAAAAAGGTTCATACAAAAAGCATGTGATGAAAATTATTTAAACATATCTGGCTGGGTTACCTCACCATTAAAATGTAATTGAAAATGACAGTTTCGAAGGAAAAAAAAATGTCGGACACTTCGCGACGCGGCTTTCCATGTATGTGGAGCAAAATGGGAGTACACAGATTCCTCGGCAAGTATAATTTAATGAATTGAGACGGGCAATGAGGAGAGCAGAATTATTATGCTACATGAAAATAATTAACGTAAATTTATTTATTTTTGAGAGGCAGTCCATTTGACAGATTGACAGATAGGCATTGAGATTTAAAAATAAATAAATTTAAATGAGTGAGTGTGTGTTCTTGGTAGAGAGGTTTGTTTTTATTCAATATTTTTCTCGTACCGAAGATGATGTTGGACTGTCTTGTAAGACGCTGGACAAAATGCATTGAACAAGATGTTAAAAGAATATTCGATTTTCTCTATTTTCATTAGTTAATTGCAATGTAGAATTGCCGTCAAGGTGTGCATTTGATTGTTTTTAATTTATGCCCCTGAAATATATTATTAACCGCGTAAGCAAGTAATCTTAATGGCATTTAATTTGGTCATAAATCATAATTATGGTTGAATGAGAGATCGATTAAGCCTTTAAAGCTAACTCAACATGTATAGACAAATGTAGTTCGACTTATTTGAATTGGGTCAGAATTTGCAGATTTCATTAAACATATTTTGTAAATCGGATTTCTTGAGGTGGATAAATTAACTCATTCATACCTGTAAATAAATTTGAGTGGCTCCACCGCCTGACGAGTACATGGTTTCGGTTGAAGGACTCTCAGGGCTTGGTGGTGGTTCCTTGATATGAAGTGCTGATGATGGCGATGGAGATTGTACCACAAGGACCTTGGGATCACAAGTAAAAGTAAAAATGATTGGACGTCTTTTTATAGAAATATTAAAAGCGCGGGCATAACTATATCTTTTCCATCGGTTCTTTTCTCATCCCCCTCCCTATTCGCGCGTATCTTTCTCACTCAGTTCTGCGCGAGTTTTTATCGTTTCTTCGCCGTTCGCAAATTAACTTAACGTCGCCAGTTAATTAAAATTTTATTTGGCCAATAAATTATTTCGCTTAAATTGATTTGTTTATTTGTATTTATATACTTGTATAATCTTATTTAAATGAATTGCAATATTGTAAGACTTTTAGTAATTCTGACAAACTGCTGCTGGCGGAATGGAACGCAAAAATGAATAAAACTGGCGCATAATTCTTGTAAGTGCCATATAGGTGGTGTACCGGAGACTTCCTTAATAAGCGAATTTTAATTGTGAAATTGTCAACATTGCAATGAGTCTTTTTTGTAGCTGCTTTTAAATTCTTTTTTGTTTATTGTGTTTTTATATTCCCCCAACAGCGACGATAGCACCGCCAAGATGTTGTTTTTGAATCGCCAGCATATGAGTCGGAACATTAATTATTATTTCATCAAAAAACCAGCGAACAGAGGAAAAAATTGTATCGACATTTTGATTCCTCGTGATATTCTCAAGGTGTTTTATTTTCATCCTTCTTCCACAATTGCCGTGCCGCTTAGCGTTTCCCTCTGTTCGCCTTCTCGCCGTTCATTTTCAAAATATTTGCTTTTTTTCGCGCATGTTTAATGGCGCAAAAGAATGATAAAACACAGTGAAAAAAAAACAAAAATTATCTTGTTGCCTGCGACTGCACACAGCCACCATCGCCACCAACACCACAGCCGCGGCGACTTCGATCCATAACCGATAATTTATTTTGTTATTCTTCTTCCATTCGTAAATGTTAAAATCGCTCAGGAATTGCCCAAAGAAATTTTATACACATTTAAAATTCCCGGCAATGTGTTCTCAGTCGACCAAATGAAATTCAGATATTTAATTTTATATACATTTATGTTAATACACGGGATGAGATCGCCTTTGAATAAATATTTTTAGGCACTTTTGTGTGACGCGCGGCTTTTATGTGAGAAGCTTAAAACGCTTCATCAGCAAAAAAACACAAAAACACCAAAAACAAAAAAAAAAAACTTTGGAAAAAACATTTTATCTGTCGCGCTGAGAGAGAACATTTGAACTTTTAAAATACCCTCAATCATCGAGAATCCGCGTATTCCATGTGGTCATCATTTCACTTGAATTTCCAAAGAGATAAATTTCAATTCTTGTCTGATTCCACAATTAAACACTTTGCCACAAATAACAACCGAAAAGCCAAAATCCACGGTCACACACACAAAAAATAAAATAAAAAACAGATAATCAGCCACAATATTTCACTCCCATTTGAATCGCAAAATAATCCTGTCCAATTCACAGTGTCACGTTAATTTATGGTTTGGCAACGCCTCTAATTTGCCGATTAATTTGCACTGAAATTTGTCACACGCGATTACCGAAAACTCAAGAAAACCACTGCACACGAGCAAAATAAATGCGAATAACTGTCGCGAAATGCGTTTAATCAATGCGTGAGTCCGCCGTCAATTGAATGTCGAAGCAACTATTATCAAATACAGCCAAATTGTCACAAAGACCCTATTCGAGCAGCCGTCTCTGATAAACTAAAACGCATGCGTCACAGTGTTAACGCCGTTGAGGTCGTCGAGTTTGTCATATGAGTGCGCGCCGCGTCGTGCGTCGTCTTGTTATGTGCGCAACACGTTTTTCTACAAACCCAAGGGGTTTCAAACAACTGTTGTGTGTGCGTCTTGTTGGGCGAGGAGAAAGAATAGCGTTGCGACTTGCGCACTTACAGGCTTTCGTCGCGGCTATATTTCTTAAATGAGCGTTTCTTGTGTGAGAATCTTTTCCGTAAGTTGCCTTGACTGGACAATCAGAGTGGACTTGAGGGGTTTTTTTTTCTCGGCCAGTTGGGATGGCTAGGGGATGGAACAGCACTAACGGTCAATCTGCATTAATTGAATGTAAATGGGTTGAATCATATTTCGATTTAAATCTAAAATTAGGGAACGTCTCAGCTATTGTGGGAAAATGTTTTAAACAACTCTTAAGGCATAAAATATTTGCTCATCAATTAGGAAAAAGGTAAAAATTCTAAACGTATCATGGAAGCCGTTTGGCATTTAGTAACACTTAACATTTATAAGAAGCGTGTTAACAACTTTGCTCCAATTCTAAATCTAATTTTTATTATTTATGAAATAATTTCTAGAACAATGAGTGGGTTTTCTTTTTCTTCATAAATTTCTTATGACTCGTACATTTGAATGGCGCGAACTGTGTGGCCTTTTTACTGTGTCACTTCCAACCATCTACCCTTCTAGAAACTTGTTCAATCCAATATAAGTTTGGGCCATTCGTAGAATTGAGACGACCGCATAAAACACAATAAACCGTCACAATTCTGATTGTTTAAGACGAGACAATCGAAAGAAAACAACGCGTTTTTGTGTCGTTTTTGGCAGTTAATTGTTGTCGCTGTAAAACGCGTAAATATGCGGAAGAATGGAAAACAACAAATAAAATAAAATAAAATACAACACAGAAGAGAAGCAACGCATGAAGCCGCTGAAGAACAACGCCGAGATGGATGAGGCAACAAGCGTCTGTTGCGTCATTGTACCACTACCATTCTGGTGTGGTGGCAACATTAAATTTAAGCGCCGTTCTTCTTCGGACTTTTCTGCTGCTGGTCGGTTGCAGAACTGATACCGTTTTAGCATTATACCATTCTTATCATTAAGCACACAGAAAAAGATTGTAAGCTTTTATGTACAAACATCTCGTAAATGTAATTACATTCAACTTTAAACTTGTTCCTGTTTGTTTTTTTTTTGTTTTACCACCGAATTGTTTAATTTAGAAAAAATATATAATAATTTCTTACCTTCTGTATGCGAGAGCATTTGTCTTTGCGCAAATCTTCCGGCTCACGCTTCACATTGATGGTGTGCACCGCCGAAGAGACGGCTGTCGCCTGTGTTGTTGCGACCACTGATGACGCAGCCGACACAGACGACGACGACGATGACGACGATGACGACTGTGACGCTGACGATGGGTGTGAGCCAAGCAAAAGACCTTGTATTTCATTTTGTGATAGGCCAGATACGTCTAAAGGCGTGGTCTGTCCGTTTAATTTCGTGGTGGGGGCACTGCAAGCACACGAACAGTAATTATTTATAGACAAAACATACAATTACAAATAAAAAACACAACGCAACAACAATAACTAAACAAACTTACGGCGACAGGCCGCAAAGAATTAATTAGGAAAGATCTGGCCGTGTCTTGTGGTGCCTTCGTTTTTTTTTTTTTTCGATTTTTTTTTCACCGTCCAACAACAAAGCGCGCTTTTCAGCTTAATTTGATGCGGCGAAGACGCAGAGATGACAGACGCGTCGATGGTCAACCGCGGCGCGCTGTGGCATATTATCGCAGTGAAATTTTTAATTGCAGAAATTATGGAATATTTCCATGCGTACACGCTGCTATGTGCGCTTTGTCTTTTGCTATAGCTGATTAAGGGACGACAATTATGCCATGTTGTATGTGCACAACATAACAACATGCTGCACAGGAAGCAAACGCATGCAACAACAACAAAAAAAAATGATTACTTGAAGACAAGAGACGCATTCTAGTGCAGCCCTATTTTGATATGTTCGATCGCGGAATTTCTCTGTACACGGTTCGTCGCTGCAGTCTTGTGTATATAAAATATCGATTCTGCACATAACTAACATCTTCTTAATGCATTAACGTTTCAAAGAATGTAAAGGCATTTCTTTTGAAATGAATTATGGCATTCGCCTCTTTGCTACTGCATTTTCAATTAAAATAAAAATAATAATAATATTAATGCGATCTTTTGTGAAGCGAAGAAAAAAAAAAGCAACTCTGGAAGGCTTATACAAAAATAAGGATTAAAATTATAATAGTGTTGCTAACATGAAAGTGATCTGCTAGCAAAAACGCAGGCGACGCGACGAAGGGCTGCAATAAGGATAATAAAATCAGGAATAATATTCAAATAAATAATAGTTTCATGTATGTTTTCTTTGCACAACCCCTTTTCACTATATAAAATCCGCTGCCTAGTATATGTATCAAAAAGACGCTCCCTAAGTCTTAAGCATATCAAACTCACATCTACACAAGACAAGAAGTCGGTATAGTTGAAAAAAAAAAACAACAACATACAGAGAGAAAACAATCACAGAGCCGATGGAAGAATGAATAAAAAAAAAATACTTGTGTCGTCTCATGATGTTTTCCCATCCTTTGCGTGTATATGCCTCTGGGGTAGATAAGAAGATAAATAAATTAAATTTATGTCTTTTCGGATTTAAGATGAAATAAATTTCATTTCTTTTGATTCTGTACGTCCTTTAGGTGGATGGATATAAAAGATTTCAAAGTTTTGATTCATTATAAAAACATATACGCGCCGTATAATTAAAACGGTTGCACACAATTTCTCCAGGACCATTTATATTGCACGACAACGTGCGATATAAGTAAAGAAAATTCAACTCCATATAATCTAATGCGACTTATATGCGTCAATTAAGTTTCTCAAACTCGCACACATAAACTGCGGCCCGCAAGAAAATGAGAAATGGTGAACACTTACGACAACCGATTATAATTGACCTGATTTAATGTCTTTTTATAATAACATTTTTCTCCCGCGTGCACACAATAAATGAATTTCTTTTAAAAAAATGCGCTACCAAGGCTAATTCACATCTTAGTGATAAGATACTTAAAGATAAGAAACCTGCAGAATTGTCGACAAGAACCGAGATTACCATATCAATCTCTGCATTACAGATACATTTAACTGTCAACATCAGTCAAATTATGCAAAACAAACCTCTTAAACATATTATAATCTATTTCTTAGTCTTAAATGATAATAAATAAAGCAAATCTTGAATCCAGTTAAACTGGTTTGTGTTGGGCCACCACATCAATTTCTCCCTAAATTGTGGTCGATCACATTTTCGTGGTCAAAGCAAGTGAAATGTGATTCCCAAAACTGGTCTTTGCCAGCGGGAAAGGGTTGATTTGTAGGTATGTGCCCGAATAAGGGTGCAATTACGACCAATGGTCTTGCCATTGTACATATAAAATGCAGATTTATCTTAATGGCTAAATTCGAATAGACTTACCTCCATTGTGCACTATCCTTGTCCGGAACCTTGTAGTACTCGTACACAAATGATGTGCTGCCATTGGGATTGTGCACTTGATGCACCTGATGCGGCGTCCCTAGAACGCCCAGATTCAATGTTGTGGCACCATTGTCTCCATTGTTCTCATCATCGTTCTGTTGAGATGTGTTCTGCACGTTATTCGGGTTTCCATTCACGGTGGATATGTTTAGCATGGCGGATGTGGCGGCTGTGAGGGGGTGGTCGTAGTATCTACTGTTAAGAAAAATGATGATGTTTTTTTTTTCTGTTATTTTGATTGGCGACAAACGGTGTATTGTTTAAGAAAATGTCAGCGTTCAATGATAACGAAGAGCAGAACCTTTTTAGCGAACGCGTGCGACATTCAAAGATTGTCTCAAGTCTGCGTCATATTCAAATTGCGACCATTAAATTTGTGCGCATAAACATTTTTTGCAAAACAGCCGAAATATGATAATTTCAACATAAGGAGAATATTTTTATTTCGGCCCAATACTCATGCATGTATTTGTGATTCACTCACCTAGGTGGTATATATCCCGACTGTGATGTAACCACATGATTAACGCCGTCGACATGTGGATCTGTGACATTTTGTTGCATCGGGGAGTCCGGGTTCGACTGAGATCGTCTTCTAGAACAAATTTTTAAAGAGATTAGGTTTTTTTCCTTGTTTAAATTTATGACTATAATGAGATTGTTTACAGGCTTGCATTTCAAAGCAAATAAAAAACTTGCACTTTCTGTTCTTCTTCAAATAGCATTTGAGTCGATATTTTCCATATGCCATTTCATAATTCATAAACGTTCTGGTTGTCTTGATAATTTAGTAAACTTTTACAATAGAAAAATACAAATAAAAAAAAATCCCTTGTTTATCATAAAAACTCAATAATTTTACTGAATTCACTTATAATGTCGAGAGAAATCATTTTAAGATAATAATGAAAGAAAGAGCAGAGATAAAAAGAAATAGTCAATAATGGTTGATTTGCATTTTAAATCAGCCGTGAATAGTCTTACAATTCTCGAATAAAAGAACGGACAGCGAGTGGATGCGTGAGACGAAGACGCTCTCGAAGAATGGCCACGCAGCGGCATCTCATCGACAGTCGCACAGCGTGTAAGATTGCGCCACGAGAATAGAACGCGACGAATTCGGTTGGTAACGCGCGATTCAACCAATATATTCATAATCACTAAAATTCAAATGGAAGCCCTGCGAACGCAAAGAGAAACGACACAATATGCTGGAAATTAAGCGCAAATGTTCTTTTGGAGGAGCTAAGATTCGACACTAAGTGAATATGGCGACTTGGGAACGTTATCGTGATTATCAGCCGACTATAAGGTATCTTCCGAGATCCACAAGACAGCAATTTGTGCAGCAAATTGAACACAAATCTGATGCGAGTATCAATGTCTTTTGCAAAATAGGTGCCACTTTGTGTTGGTAAATTGTTCAATTATGCTAATTTAAAATCGTATACACCTTTTTTGCATATTTTATTAAGGTTGTAACTTAAAAATATGAAATCGCTTCAAGTCGCAATAAAATTCGAATTGTGATTTTGACGAACATTAAATTTAATTGGATAATGGCTGATGTAAACAACATTATTTTATATTATAAATAACTGCTGATTGATTTTATTATTTTTAATTACAATTTTATTTTTCTATTAATTATTTTTAATACTAATCAATTGGATTAAAGGTTGTAAAACGTTAAAGCTGATTTCATTGAAATTTTAGAATTCATGTCGATTAATATTCTAAACCATTGCGGATGTTACATCGTTTAAAAACAAAAACAACAGCATGGTAAACGTTTGATTAATTTTAGATTGGAATCTGTAGAGGTTGTAATTCATTAATTGAGCGCCAGTGGCAGGTAAATATATTTACATGTTCAAATGTATGAGTAAATGAATCATACTCGTTGGTATGATTGAGTTTTTTAATTTACTGTTCAACATATAATTCATAAAGTTAATTATATGTTAAGTGAGCAAGTCAACAAAACACCTGCAATTGGAATAATTTTGTAGCAACGCAAAAACAAATATTTAATAATTAAAAAATCGTCAGATTATACAAATACTTTGTATTTGCTACAACTCAATAAGTTTGAGTACAAACTAAATTCGTTTAATATAAACTTGAGTGAATTTGAAATTCCAACTGAATTTCTTATAAGTTATAACGTACCAAATCATTTATCTTTAATTTAATATTTAATGAAAAATAATAATAATTAAAGTAATTATAGTAATAACTTTTTTATAAGATAATAAATAGCAAAATGTGTTTTCTTTAACACCAACTTTTGTTGTTTAAGTAAACTGAAATCTAAACGAAAATCCTTCTAAACAACCCAAAGTGAAGAAATTGAATCCATAAATAGCGTTAATAGTCGAGTGTGACTTTAAAAAATCGGTTGATCAGAAATTCGATACACCTTCGGTGTTCTTAAGAACGTTTCCTTAATGCACACAATCGATTTAGGTGCTGACTCCCTTTTTTTTTCACCCGACGACTTGTGACCGATTGTGCGTAAGGTGAGTCTCTTTTTCCTTCACAATATTCATTTACTTTTCTTAAAAGATTTATAGTTAATATAACAACAAATAAAATGAAGAAGAAAATGTTTACACCAAAAAAAAAAAATCGCTGCACAATTGCTTTATATTTTACCCAATTTTATTTTGTCTTTCATTCAATACATCAGAATATCAGTTCCCTTTTGTTTTGATAGGCCAAAAGTATTAAATTACACACATCGAATGAGCACACTCAGCTTTCCTTAACAGCATTGAATAAAGGCGAGGAAAAAAAAGACTAAAAATTGTAATAAGTCGATGAACATTTGAGTCTTTGACGCGGCACGATAATAATGCCGAAAGAGAGACGCATGGTGAAGCCCAGCCAGGGGAAACGTCTTCTTGCAACAAAGAAGGTGAGAAGTGAACACAGCGCATTCTTGAAAGATGAGAAGGGGCGAGAGTACACGAGAGCATTCGAACCCTTTCGCTTCTGCCTGCCAATATAAATAAATACGATGCTTAATGCACTTTCAATAAATAAATGGATATTCCTACAAAATGTTGAAAGGGAATAAGAAGGGCACATTACGTGAGTGTATAGAGAGACCCCAGACGACTTTACCAAAGATGGAGCGTGATCTTTGTTGTTTTCTCCGCCGCAAATGTGCAGATTTCATTTCCCTTTTCTTTTTTTTTGCATTAATACCTTTTTCCTTTACTAAGTTTGGTCTCACTTACTTCGAATCGACTTCATAATCTATCCTTCGAATCTTATTCAGTCGATTTGTAAAATATAATATGATCATCGAGTGTGTTGTGTTACACAATCGGTTCAAGGATGTTTGTTTGTGCATGAAAATCGAGAGTGTTGTGCGTCTGCGCATGGTGGCGCATTGCAGCAATTCGCTTCACCATGTGCACTGCGCATTGCAGCGGCACAAAAGGCAACCTGTTGCGTCACAGTGCTACTTTAAATCGAAGCACAAAAAGGGAGGTGAGCCCAAAACGCATGAAAGAAAACCGCAGGTAACAGATTTCGTCATTTTTCGCCAATTGTTATAGTAAATCCAATTGACATAGTGAATTCCGACAATGGGAATTTGCTCTAATTAGTAATTAGAGGCGGAGATTTTTCCAGCCCATTTACGCCGCAAAGAGTGACTCCATTAATTTAAAATGTACGCGAAATATTTTTAATGAGAATCAAATAATTGGTGTATTCACACTGGATTCAAGACGACAACCAACTGCGCTTGTTTATTGTCTAGGCACAGCGACAGCGCTGAGGCGTGTTGCAGCAAAAACAAAAAAAGTGGCAACCCTTTGACACTCGCAATTTCAGTGCGCATGCGCGCTAGGATAACAATAGTGCGCCAATCGGACCCTTGTGCATTAACGAATTCACATTAAATCACGCTGCTGCGAGCTGTCACACCGATGCCTGACACAGATCCTTCAATTTCGCAACGATGTGTCAAAATCTTTATATAAAGTACCGCGTGAGATCGCGAGGTAGCCGCACATTTACATTGTTGTAAGAGTTTTTTTTTGTTTCGCAAAATCGTATATGAGCTCAAAGAGGAAACAACTTGACATAAGAAATAAAATATTATTGGAATTAATAATAAAACCTTTTTGGATTAAAAAAGAAGCCGCTATTGACGTTCAGCGTTCACCTCAACAACAACAACTAACTAGAGGCGCAATTTATGTTGTTTTTTTTTTTCAATATTTTTTTTTTCGTATTGCGCACTGATCGTGTATTTACCGATCATGCACCTTCATTCAATTCGTGCGACACTTTCGCGATCGCGAATTTACGCCATCAGCGCTGGTCACAGTCGTCTGAAGGCATCACAGCGCGACCACACCGACAAACAAATGCAACATCGGTGGTGGAGGCAGACCGCAGATCAATGCGGCGATATAGTCGGTGGCAAACAAATGCATTAAACGGTATAATATAAAAGTGCATCAAAAGGGAGAGAACCTGAACCGGTGCATTTAGGCGTTTTATCGTCGTGTTTTTTTTTTCCACTCAACAGGTTTCTTTTACTTTATTTATTTGGTCTGGTTGAAGGTGTAATACGGCCGCGTAAATAGTAAGAAACGAAAAACTGTACGTGTGAAAAGGGAGAGGTAGAAGCAAAACATATCGTAGCCTAAAGCTGAATGAAAATGCATACACAATAAGAGGCTGAACCTGTTAATAGTGAATTAAGAGAGCGCGAGATTTCTGGAAAACACTACCAATAATGCATTTTTGTATGTTATTTGTCTAAAATCGAACTAATTGACTCACAAAACAGTTATTTCTTCAATCTGCAGTAGTAAGCTGATTGGCAGTATAAGATTAAGAGATTTATGAAATCATATGTGCACTTAATTCTGCTTAATTGCAGCCTGTCAAAGAATCGCTCG
>JANSTS010006557.1:43237-58177 GCA_026546915.1 Sylvicola fuscatus
AGTGCATTCGAATTGTTGGCGCAATATGCAATTTTCGCTGCATTTTTCGAATTACTAAACTATACCGTCCAATTTGTGATTCGCGGAATTTTTGTGTTTTGTTTAATGCGAATAATGCATATACGGCAACGCTTGCATGCGTGTGATGTCATGTACCAGGACTGGGGGAGAATGGCTTTTGAAAGTCTTGAGCTTAATGGTCAATTATATTGGAGAGCCCAGAAGCGTGGTTACTTCCTTATCTAAATTATAAAATGGCGTGGTTTTGCACAATAAAAATGATTTCATGATAATAATTATGCGTCGCCGAGCAGCGAAGGACATCGTTTCTTCGTGTTCATTCACCTATAATTCATGATAAATAGAAAGCACTTCACATTTGAAGTGTTTATTGTCGTCAAATTAACGGATTTGTTGGTTTCAGACCACTTAAGAATTTAAATTCAATCAGCCAATAGAATTATAAGTATTTGGGCCTCTATCCAAAATTAAGCTTTCAAATGCCATTCATTAGTGTAAGTCAGTATGTTGTTTTTAATCTGAAAATGGTGTCATACCTGAGGTAATAAACTGTAAAGTTTGGAATAAAAAACTAAAGAACAGTTTATCAAAGATTGGCATTTAAAATGTCCTTCACAATAATTCGTCATTTGAAAAGATTTCTTCAAGGAAGAGTTTTTTTGTTTTTTGTTGGAAGATTTCTAATAAAAGTTATGGTATTTAATGTTTGCAGAAAAATTATTGTCCAAATTCCTTAAGTAACGACAAAAATTCGTCGCAGATAGCAATTTAAAGTTGATCCCTCATTAGTCACCTAATTGGAAGCTAATTGGACTCACTGAATACACACACAAATGAGCATCGAACATTGCATATTCAAATGTTAAAATCAAAACTCTTGGCATATGTTAAACACATGCTAATATCATTAACATATTTCGACCATCAATTGGAATAGGTTTCTGTCTTTGTCTTTAAAATATGACGCGCTAATGGTTACCCTTGTCCTTTAAGCTACGCACATTAAACGTTAATTTAATAATTGGCGTAAATGCAATCTGATTCGCACCACAAACCAAAATAGAACTGTCGCCATCGTCCAGCTGCCAGCAACTACCTGGCAACCACAAAGTTTCGTTTTCTTCGCCTTTTTTTCTGATCAGAGGTTTCGTCTTAACTAAAAACGTCACTCGCCATGCCCTCCCGTCCACACTTCTCATCGCTTAAAGATCGCTGAAGTTCTCGCAAGTATTCCAAATTTACATTATTTATAACTTCATTGGGAGATATCATTTAAAGCTTTTATTGCCACATTGGAGAAGGATTTTTCGTTGTCGTTAAAATAATATGCAAGTAGGCACACACTTGTCAACGATTAACTATTATTATTATTATTATTTATCAGAAAACGCGACACATGAGTGTGTGAGAATGGCTGAGTGGCGAGAGGAAGTGCGAAGCAGCGAAATGCTTTATAAATATTCATTTCCAATTAATTTTTTATGTCGATACACCATACAAATATACATTCATTTTGATGTGTTTTTATTTGTCAGTCTGCCTTTCTTAAAAGCTCTGTATTACTCTTGTAACCTTTATTTAAAATTTCAAGGTTAGATGGTTTGAATGTGTGTTTTGCACCGCAGGAACGTCTCAGGCGACAGTGTACAAAATTGGTGATTCAAATATACAACCACAGAAACCAACCAATGTATCCATTAACTACCGAAATGCCGAGATTCTGCGTGCTTATATGAACGACCATCAAAAACTGAATGCGTTAACACTGTTAATTCCGCGTCTTATGCGTGGCTTAAGTCACGATAAACGTATTTCCGCGCGGCCCCGCATACTTTTGAAACTACACTTCAATGGATTCAAAGAATATCGATCATATAAAGACAACAGTTCGGCCGCAAAATGTCAAAACGATCATATTACCAGCATAAAATAATGAAACTGCCCACGCTCAACAATGCAATATTGCACTTGCTTAATTGCATACTGAATTGAATATCGTAATGGTTCCGATTCCCGCTTTCCCGACATACCGGCATTTTGACAAGAATTTACTGCATTGGAAAAGACAGCACAAATCTTATAAACTATAAGATTAGATGCAGTAAATCTCTTGCATGTAAGACAAATTGTTCTGCCATTACTCATCATTGTTTAGTGCCATTTATTATACACACAAACAGTGTCATCGTTTTCAGCATCGTCATCTTATACAGCCGAAAATGCCATCGTCTGTCTGCATTCTTAGCGATTAGATAAACCTTCTCCTAACCAGACACCTCAATTGATTGCCATATTTAATTTCAAGTTCCTCATTGTGACAGTTATTAATTGCAACACCCATTTGCGCTGTAAGCAAATTTCCGCATCCATTCAGTCGAAATAAAGCACTTGGCTGGTTGCTTCTAATCAAACAATTTCAGACGTCTGCTGATGCGGAAAAACGGCGGTGCACATAACAAGTATGCAATTAATTCTGCAGTCGCGCTCACAAAACATCCTGCAGAAGTTAAGTACGCCAGATTGATGGGCGCCAACAACAGAACAACAAATCACTTAATAGCTAGTTACAAGTAATGTAAGCGCGTTTGGCAAACGTGGATTTAATGAATTCACACGCACGTCGCGTATGTTACAATGGACCACCATGATGATGATGCGCCAAATGGAAGAATGACTGACTATTGTTATTTAAATTTAATGGGTGATTTTTATGACTTGAGAAAGTGTTAACTGATTGATTGGTTAGTTAAATCTGTCAATCATTGTTTGTTAAGTAGAACAATGTTATAAACAATTAAAACTTTTCTTCAATAATGAAAATAATTATTTTCAGAAAGTTCTTGCAAAGTTCATGGAACCCTTGAATTATTAGCCTGTGACCAAATGCTTCAACCCTTACGTCTAATTTTCAACAAATTTCTTACAGCGAGTGGACGCACCATCATTGCACAACAAAAAAACCCTTTTGGCTCTCCTATCCAGCGATCTGAGCACACATTAAAGCGGCTGCGATCACGCAGGGCCATCAAGAAAAGCCTAAGACCGCGCTATATTTGATGGTTCATGAATCACGCACACAAAAGACCCCTTTCAAATTAAAATCCTCAAGGAACGGGTCGGCTGTAGGCCCATTATACCACGAGGTTGGACATCTCGCCTCGCTCTTGTCCAAATCTCAATGCGGACACAATGGACGTCTCAAAAAGGGATTCAACGTGCACATGTAGCGTGCAGGGAATTCTTCTTGTTGTTAGACGTTTTTTTGTTGTTGTTGATATACGGACATGGGTTGGCAATGAAAAAGGATAATGAGCTAACGTGTATGCGTTTACATATGAGCTTGTACAGCAAAATTTTTCGAACAAGTATGACCTCAATATAATGATGGAAGAATAACCCTTTTTTTTCTCTAGCTGGCACAGAACCACAAACCTTAATAAACTGAGAACTACGGTAAGATTGCTTTAGTAATGCTTTTTAAAGAATGGTCACTTTTTTTAAATGAGCCATTTATTTTGTTTTATTGTTGCAGAATTATAAAATAGCAAACAAATTTTAGTGAAAACAAACAAAATCATGTTAGCTGGGAGATTGCAGAAAAATTTTGAGAAATATTCGCAAATTTTAACGATTTTTGGACTGTCTTAAGTGCTTCATGTGAACAAATTAGCATTACCTATTTCCATCTGTAAGCCAATCCGAGTAGGCTAACGTGTAGGGATGTCCAGTATCCAGCTTGATAGATTTTTAACCCAAATTGTGTACAAAACAAGTAACAACCCTTGTTATTTATAATTTTTTAACTAAACTTTAATCACTTAACAATTTATTTCAAATTATTTCACTGGTAAATCATTCACATAAACAAAAATCTGTTTAGCATTAAAAACTATAAGATTCCCACCACATTTAAGCGGCAATTTGTCTTATCACTAAGATTACAGCACTTAAGAAGTGAATTTGTTACACAGCTTGATCTTCAATTAGAACCAACAAAATACAAACAATTCACAAACAGCATTCACAACAACAAGACAGTGCTAAAACACCCGACAGACGAAATTGTTACGCACTGCAACGTCTTCACACACGAAAAATTTAGCTTATACTCGTATGTTGCGCAAATGATCTCGTCATTCAGTGTACATTCCTGTTGAATGGTCGCTGTTAACTGAGAACCACTTTAAGATTTCCATGCGATCAAAGTGACCATAATATCGTGTTGCGAGTTACGGCGAGACCCATGAGCAAGAGACCTCCACACACGGTGTATTATTATACACGTACGACGTTGGTACACGGCCGCAATGCCGGGGCTTTGGATTTTCGTAGCTGGCCTGCCTGCCTGCCTTGTTGTTGTTAATCTTAAATTCCTCTTTGTGATAAATTTGAAAAAAGTTTTTTAAATATTACGTCTTTCAAAAGGGGTAAAGGGGTTACAAACACACACACACACACACGCACGCATGTCTAGGCGATTCATAAAGAAAGGAAAAGGATAAAAGACTCAGAGGACATTACGATAGATTGTGAAGGGCAATCAATGTAGAAACACACACGGAAATAAATTTGTGTAATCAACTGCAAAGCGACCCTCTGCGGACCAACTAAAAATCTTACGGTGCTTGTGTGTACATTGCTGTAATGATTCTCCAATGGTCTTACTGAAACGTCTCCTTATGGGCCTTTCTACCTGTTTCCGCGGGTCACAGCTCCGCAGCAGCGAAATTAATGCGTGTATATATGCGGACCACACCGTTCCAATCCATCTCTTTCGGTCTGATACGGCGAAAGGCTCGCTCTCAAGCAACGGTTTGCAGCGTCTTAATGCGTTTTTATCGCCATCAACTTTTTAATGCAGCCCCAGACTCTGCGTATAGTTATAAACGAGCCAGCGCGACACCGCACGATGAGAACGTCCAATTGGACGTGGAAATTTGTGCAAATGGAAAAATCGACTGCGGCTGATAGAAATGCGTTGTCGTCTGGCACTGGCTGCAATGGAAAAACGTTGCAGGCAGGAGGCAGGAGGCCGAGTTGCAGCAAAAATTCATTCTCAAAATGGGCAGATGAAAATTGTACAGATACTCTTTGCGAAAGCTTTCTCGTTATACCTCGACAGTCTTGACTTTTGACGCATGTCTTTAGATTAAAATGCATTATTCCGTTTTCGTCTATACATATTTTAATCTTCTATCCACGATTTGTCTATCACATACAGTTATGTGCGTTGGATTAAGTCGCTGAAGACGTTGGTTTGTGTGTGAGTTGCGAACTCTTATGATACATTTGCTAGAATTATGAAGTGGTAATTGACGACAAATTGAACGACATTTGGGACTATTCAGCCTTGGAAACGCTAAGAATTAATTCAATTGACTTTTAATAAACCTATTTTAATTCTAAAGATTGAACTGTCTATAATATGTCTTGGATCAACATTTGAATAATTGGAAAACATCAAGATTATCAGCCTACTGGATCGCGATTTCTGAAGAGGTGTATGAGATTTATTTCATAATTATAGTTATTAACTATGACAGCGATTTCGGTCTCGCTCTGCCATTCTACATAAACACCGTTTAATTAAATGCCCGTCAATGCACTTGCATTTCCTACAAGAAACTACTTGAAGCCATTACTAATACCAAATGACTGATGCAACAGTTCACGGAAATCATGTAAAGTTCATCGTGGATTTTATTAATTTATTTATTTGCATGCAATTTATTAAAACGACTTTTGCTTATTTTTGTCGATCAATAAGGAATTTTCAAGAAATCCTTTCGCCGTTAAATTAAGTGCAAATCTAGAAGGTTTAAGACATTCAACATTGTGGCAGCCCTTCACTTGTGGCCACATGGCCTCGACAATATCAACTCCCTCATTCAATCTGGAGATGCTGGTAACCGACATTCGTTTACATGTTCAACTGCTGCACCAGAAATAAGACGAACCCCCACATTCAATCGCGAAACTTAATCTTATTGTGCCTAATCATGACAATTGGCCATTGAAAAGCTAATTCAATCGTGACACCTAGATTAAGTTTTTCAGTTTTTTTTTTTGGTTTGTTTATTTCGAAACGGTAGCAATAAGTACCATTTGGTAATTGTCTGAACATAAATTTATTATGGAATAGGATCGCTAACCAAAAGAATTGCCAAAGCCGGGTAGCAGCGCGGGCAAACTGGTTGTTCGCGAACTGTGCGGCGGCGCTTAAGATACGAGTCGAACATATATCGAGCAGGCGAGTCGCGCGTTGCCACATTGCGCGCGCTCTTGGCGCTCAAGGTTCGATAGGAAGTGATTAATTAGGCTGACTGACGAGTTGTCGTTGCTTTTTATGCTTAATTTATGGATGCGGTTTATAAATGTGTATAAATATAGGAAATCGGTAAACAATTATGATTTAAACTTTCATTACTTTGCACACCGTTGAACTGAATTACTTCAAATTAAGTATTTATCTCTCTAATAAAGTGGCATCAGCGTGAACGTATAGTTACAGGGAAAGTATTGATACCATTAAATGGATATTGATGGTCTGTGCGTTCATAATTCAATATATTTTGAGTAATATAATTAATTCCTATTAGATATAATGCCAGCTTCGAGTAAACCGTAGCGACAGTCGTAAATGTTAACATAATATCGTTGTAGTGATCATATTTATGCGCGTGTTTTATAAGCTTATGCAACAATCATTTTAATGCATTAAAACTATGGTCATTAAGATACTAAGGTAAAGAAGACAAATTTATTAAGCAGTGACCTCCTAGTTTTATGATTTAATGGGTAACATTGAGATAACGTTGATAAAACCATAAATTGGAATCGAAAGACTTAAGCGACGAACTTTTTTTTTTTGGTAAAAATTATAATTTTTCATCTTTTAATCAATAATTTAAGTTGAACATTTTATTTGCTGATTAAACATTTTAATAATAAAATATTTGAATTAAATTTCATTCTGTTTTCTGGCAGAATATGACCTATTGGTGTTTATTTCTGCCTTGCCGAGTCGGCTGGTAAACAAATCGGTCTGTAGTCACCATAAACATAAATCTCAAGACTTATAAAGTTTTTGTTTTGTATTCAAAGGCATCTGGAGATTTAATCCCATATGAGCTTAAAGTTTAATTAATTCGTTATCTGCTTCTCTACTTGTCTTCTTCATTATCCCTATTCAACCGAAAACACTTCACAGCATTAGTTTAAAGATATACGCCCAAAAACAAAACCGAAAAGACAAACGGAGAAGAATGAAAAACGATTTAGAAAATGTTATTCTTCTTTAATTTGGACAAAATGTCATGGTCACCTGAGGGAGATGGCACGAATGAAACGGCAAAGAGCTAACAACACCACAACAGAGCTAATGTTTCCGATCGAACGTCTGATATACGAAAAAATGATTTTTAATGAAGTAATTTTTTTCCGTTTTTTGAAACACCAAAAAATTGTCAAATGGAAATAAAGCAAACTGATGTAAACTGAAAACGAAAGGAAAATGTTCAACGTAAAGACAACCGAATAATAAATTTAATAGCGTCGTTTCCCAAAATTAACGAATATAATTAATTCGAAAATGTTCTATAACGAATATTAGATTTCAGAGATTTCGAAGCCAGCTAATGAATATCCGAATGAATAAACGATTAATTGCTGAATCACAATTTTGAATGAAGTTTGAGTGAATATGATTGAGTGATACGCATTCTGCGCGGCTGGTATGTCGCTCACCTGAGCCTTTTACACTTGATGAAGTGAAACGAACACGCTGAACTGCACAATGCGCATTTGTGTACGTCAATTGAATGGCGAAACACCTTCAGGCCGAAGTCATTCAGAATATGTCGATCATTTCGCAAGCGTTTATTTCCAAATGGAATGTTTTAGCAACAATGGCCCATTTCTCTAATGGCAAATTGATGTTCTTCCCCTCCAAGTGCCGTTGGCAAATGATTTGTGTGGGCCAGTTCATTACAAAATTCAATTGAAATTGTCACTTAAAAGTCACGCACATGTCACGACACAAGACAACGCCTGTTGTGGTGGACAACAATGGCTAAAGGTTTGACATCTCTGGCTAAATGTCATGGTGACAAATGCGACACTACACAGAAGCTGCGCGCGTTTCCTCATCTGCATACATGCACCGTGACATTTATAATTGAAATTTCGTTATGCTTCAATTGTTACAATTGAGACACACATGACAATTCAGTTCCCAGCTTTTATTTAGATTTATAGATTATTAACTGAAACGTCAAATGCATTCAATCACCCACGCACGAGTTCACAAATTATAAATGAAATCAATTGCAGACCAAAGTTGCCACACTTTCCAAGCTCTCTCAATGCACATTGAGACAGCTTTCGGATGCGTCCGTCGTCGTAGATGCCGTCAAGATTGCCCACACCAAAAGGTCATGGTGTGACATTAAATTTAATAAAATTAAAAAAAATAAAAGCATATTTATAATCTGATTCTTCTCTGTAAATTGTAATTACGTGAGTGCATGAACACAAGGGATCGCATGTGCAATTCATCTACGCGCCACGCATGTACTTAAGTGCTTTCGGCCGGATCTTTGGCAACAATTGCACATGGACGCTCCTACATCACCTTTAAGGAGATTAATTCCTCTTCTTATGTAATCATTTAATTAACTGTAGTTGATTTCAGTCTCGTTTGCGGTGGGCTGTCGCGGCTGTGGTCGTCTGGTCAGCCATATTTTATGTTTATGTGCACAAATTAATCACTCAGAAAATACAGACATCTCTCAAAGAAGTGAAATTAATAATTGTATTTAAAGGGTATGGGATGATGTTGGCTTGAGTTATGGTGAAATTGTGCATTGCAATTATTTCGTGCTCAATATTTTCTTAGCTCTCGGCCGATGATGATGATTGATAGGAGTGATTTTGACATTAAGTACGCTGCAGCGTGAATGAATGGCCATTATTATAGCAAGAGGTGATTTCAATTTCAGCTCAACGTTTACATTGGCAGGAAACATAAGATGAGAGTGTGATTTTATGCCACCAATAAACTAAAGATTCAGTGAGTTGAAAATAATAGGGATTCTTTTATGGTTCTTTATGACGGATTCATAACATTTAATCGCAGTTTAAGGTGGTTAGTATGAAAAGATGGTTATATGGTAATCCGCAAAGATTCTCAATGGAAATTATGAAATCAGCATAAATATAGTTTGTTCATCGAATAAGTTATTGGTAATAAAATTTAAAAAAGTAAATTCTCTTAAGATATACGATTAATTTATGCGTGATAAAATGAGGGTTTGTGGTTTCAAATTTATTCACCACAAGATTTATAATTCAACTAAGATTTCAACTTTTTTACATCTCAAAATATGTTAAATGAAGTTAAGAATCGTTCCAATTACACTACGGTAAAATTTCAACAATCTTTCAATTTATGGTAAGTTATTTTATATGAAAACAATTATCACATTCTTGATGAAAATAAATATTTATAATTTTCGCATCGACGACACAAGCGCGTAACGACCATCTTAGCTGATTTACAACTATGGCAAACACAAGTGGTTATAATGTACGTTGGACAGAAGCTAAATCATATTCTCATTTCTCAATCACTTGACTTCCTCGAATGAATCAGAAATCCCAAGACGCGAGATGTTAAATAAATCAATTTAAAATCGCAACTGCGCAATTGTACGGTGCAGTATATCTCATTATAAATACATTCACAAGCGCACTCAGTTGCAAAACTGCACAAGCCCGCGTGTCTTTGGGCTTGTCGGCAGTAATTAAACGATTGGTATGAATTTTACTTGAGCGCGAATAAGATCTCTTAAGTCTTAAGTGTCGTGGTAAACTTTCGTCGTGGAATATGTGCGCAGCGACAGTAATTTGCGACATGGCAGCACATAAAAATTTACGAGAAGAACGCCACAACAAGTGACTTGGCGTGCAATCGCAAATGACTAGCCGTCGCATTGGGCCGCGCTTATATGTTATGTGCCTCCATCTTGGGGCAAAAGATGGCCAAATCGAGTGTCCAACTGAGTCTGTGGGTGCATTAGCGTCAAATTATACGCATGCAAAGGGCGGAGATAAACACGAGTGCGTGTAATTTCCAACATGTTGTTTCTTTGTAATTTGCAGTAAACTACTTATTAAATGAGACAAGAACTTGTAGACAATTTAAGTTTCTTGAAATGATCAGCAGATTGATTTTTAATTGGTTTTATTGTGATTTTTGTGAGCTTTCTTAATAACTTTGCTATAAAAGAATAATGGTTTGTATGTTTAATCAACCGCAAAACCAATTGGCAATTAAATGCGCTGGACAACTAAGCAGTGATCATTTATGATAATGCAAACGAAATGAACTCGCCAACTCGTGAACGCATCGTCGCGCACATTTTATGCTGCAATTCACCGCTTTAAAGAGAAAACCTCAAAGAATTAAAGCAGCGCGTATAAAATGCAATTCTCTGGCCATTTAGTGGCAGCGCGCCTTCGTGTAAATGCACTATAATTTGTTTGTACGACTGCAAATGGTGCACAAGCAAAAGTGCAAGCCAAAAGTATTTGCACACGACAGAAAATAAATAATATTTAATTCAATGCAACTTGTAATTAAATTTGCTTAGAATGTCTTTATTTTGAACCGTCCTAATGTATTTCATGTTTTTAGTGCTGCGAAAACAAGCGTTTTCTACGGTAAATTACGGATGCATTTAGATTCTTAGAAATTCCACATCACATAAGTCGTGAGATGCAGCAGAGAACATCGTCCTTCCACGTGAACAACACGCAACCATTGCGACTAATTGCAGGAATTTTGGCTGTGCGTGATGCAAATTGAGCTTATAAGTGACAGTATGCATTTACCCAAAAAAAAAAAAAATCAAAGTGGTAATTACGAAAAGAAATCATGTTAAGGTAATAACCGAGGACAATGAATCTTTATGAAATTATGAAATGTCTTAAGTACCTAATTTAAACCGAACATGCTCTCGTCAATTAAGATTAAGATATGCAACTGATAAAATGTAAGCTAATTAAAATTCGCGGCTTTAATTTAATCCTTAATAATTTCCTTGCCAATATAATTTATTCAAAAGACTTAAGCGACAAACCTAAAATGACAAAAATCTTAAAAACCAAAAACTTGTTTCAACAAATGTTGAGCAAAACCAAAGGCAAAGATGACAAAAAGAAAAGAGACAAAACTCACCTAGATGCGACGCTCAATTCTCCAGATCCATCAATCGGCTCTGACAACACGAACACCGTCTGCCCACCGACCTGCTGGGCCGTGTACTGCAAACCGCCCTGCACAATAACCTGTCCATCGCCAATGCCCAGCTCTCCATTAGCATACAGCTCCAGACCCTTCTGATCATTGGTGGTCGTATAAATGACCGTCTTATTGCCATCCTCGTAGATCAGATCAATCATTTTGTCGCTGTCAGGTACCGACGGACTGCCCACCACCACCTCAGCAGTAGCTGTCTCGTCCCCTGGATAAATGGCATTAGACTTAACCTCTCCATAGATGGTGGTAGCTTTCTCTCCACCGCCACTGCCATGCGTGTAGATGACTTGCGTCTTATTGTGATGCTGCTGCTGCTGCTGTTTATCGACGACGTCAGCATCGTCGTTGGCACTGTTGTAAATGTGCGTGGCGTCGTTGGGTTTGCATGGCTCATAGTGCACCACCGAGGTGCCCGGCATTATCGCCGACGTGTATATGGCATCATTGGATATGTCTTGTGGTATGGCAATGGCTTTCGTGAAAATGCTGTTCGCCTCGGCGCCTATGGACTTGGCATCGCCGGCCATGATGCGCGTGATCACATGATCGCCGTTCTCGTTGCGCGTCAATATGTGATGCTCCCCATTTATGATCTCGCGACTAATGATCGACTGGCTCTCACCGTTGGCGCCGATAACGCGAAATATTTGATCGTCACCCACCGTTATCTTGGTGATAATTGGCTCGCCATTGCGGCCGTCCAGCAGCATTCGGTCGCTGTCGTCGAGGGCGTCGCCGCCGTTGCTGGTGTCACCGCAGTTGATGAGCTGCCGTTCGACACTGTCATCGTCATCCATTTTGATGGAGTTCTGCAGGCCGTGGGAAGGGCCCAGCTTTGCGTGCGACGTCGTGTCGTAGATGTAAACAGTATCGTCGTCACCGTGTTTGGTGGAGTAGATCTGTTCGGACTGATGGTCAATATGCTGCTGGTGCAGATTGCGCTTGTCCACAATACCGCCGCCATTGTAGTCCTTGTGCAGGTCCAGCACGTTCACATTTGTCATGGTGACCAGCTCCGGTTGGGGACTTGAGTTGCAGCGGTTCGGCGACGATGAGAGTTCGTGCTTGATCTGTGTGGGCGAATGGCCTTCCATTGGCTCTGGTGATTGCTCTAAGAGAGTGGTGCTCTGGTGCAGATCCATTATCACTAAATTATTTGTCAGTCCTTTGCAAGGAGAGTTAATCTGAGTATTTAACACTTAAATGATCACTTGAAGTGAAATATTGCATATTTTTAAAAGATTGAGTCACTTCTTGAGTATTTCTTTGAGTTGTTTCGAATCTATTTTTCTTTCTTTCTTTCTATCTTTTTGTAACCGGACACACTTTTTATGTGGACGAATTATGAGTATTTGTTTGGCACATCAACTGTTTACTAACTCGTACACTAACTAAACTATTTTACTAAAATCTCACAATAAGCTTGAATGGCACTACTTTGTTTCGATATTGGCTGAACGTAGACGCACAGTTTTGCATGTTTTGTGGCAGCGTTCCACGCGATCAATGTGTTTGTTTGTGTGTGGCTGCGTGGCCTGGCCGCCCGGTGGATTACTCGCCTGCTATATTCTTGTAGTCGCTGCAACAAACTAAATCATTCCATCCCGCTTCGGCTGATACGTTCCGCCACCATCCACCTAGAAAATGCGAAACAAACGAAAAAAAAAAAAAACTTATTATAAAGTGAAAGGTAAATATTTTGCTTGCATGCTGCACATTGGCGTTCTTTTGCGCTCTATGCGCGCGCGCATTCGCTACAACAAAAAGGCGGCAGCGATTTACAAAAAAAAAATGAAAATAAAAAAATGTCTGTTATATATATCTGCCATGCCTGCACTCGAGCATTTGTTTTGTGTTATTGCCAGTTGGAATTGCATTCTGTGGCTATATGCAATTTAGCGCGTTTTTGCATGTCTGAGTCGCGTGCGCCGATGCATTGTGAAGGCGCACAAATGCGCCGCACCACCCTGCTGGCTACACACATAACAGATTAACGTGTGGTCTGCAGTTGACTTGATTTAGTTTCAAAGTAAATTTTAACAAGGATTCAGGTATTTATGGTAACGGTGAAATGGTAGCGGTACTTTGGTGCATTTGCTGTGTGGCGCGGCATAAATGTGCGCCGACCACAGCGAGGTGAGTGAAATTCGTTTGGCGGGGGGATAAATCAATTGAATTTTATGGAATAAATTGATTCAGCGAGATGTCGCGTCGCGACGATGCGAGAAATCAAAAACTGACCACGACAGTAACTTATCAGATGGCGTGTACAGTGTCTTGGGCTATTTAAGAGTGAGTTATTCGCTTTTGTGTGTAAATTTGTGTTGTGCAACAAGGTCAGGCTGTGCAGTTATAGCTGAAATGTTGCTCGTAGAAGATGACACCAGATTGTGGGACAAATAAACTGTTTTGAAATGGCTGTTTGCAACTGTCAAGTGGAATCGAAACTATTTTTGACCTTGAAATTTATGAGTGTCCTCAAGGTCAATCAAATTAATTGCTTTCAATTTGCTATGCTAATTTTTTTTTGTATTAAATGTAATTGGAAAATAGTTGCATTATCTATGCGACAGTTTTAGGGCGTAATTTAAAATAGACAATTAAGTAATTATGTTGTTAGTCATGTCACTACTTGCAGCTAAGTATTTTTCCCTATATCAGCAAAAAATTTGCAATCCAATTAAATGCTTAAACCACCAGATGAAGCTTGCAAACAAATTGATTAGACATTAGCGGATGTTTATAATGCACTATGCTTCGCCTGCGGCACCAATCCTTTCCAGCATCGTAATATGTTGCAGCATTTGCATATAGAAACCCGTTGAGCTGTTGCTATCATTCAGGGTACATTTCATCAGCGCTACAATGACAAAGTGCAGTATAATTATAAGACGCAGCGAAGCGCCAAGTGCTAAGTTGGTTCCGTGTTAACAATTAGGTCCAACATATAGGCAAAAGTATTAAGGCATCTCTATATATGACATCTAAAGAAATGCTCGCCGCATTTATCTATGTAGGTTTATGCGGCTTCGTGCAACACCTCTTAATAGAGTTAATACCATTCCACTTAATCCGACAGTTATATCGCGATGCACTTATCCGCAGCGAGCAGCCACTCCGCCACAAAATGGCCCCAGCCTCCGACACAAAAACAGTTTTGAAGCGCACAAAACGATAAATAATGTAAAGAATAATTGTCTATGCAATCAGTGCGGCAATCTTAAACATATACAATATACATGTACGTTTCTTGCCTTTTTCAATTCAAAGACGAAAACTTGAAATTGCAGGGTGCCAAGGCCTAATTTCTCTTCAATATAGCGAACTGCTAGCGGTGCATATGCTCCAGCGTGCCAAACAAGTTTGAATGTGTTCTTGGCGGAAGTTGAGACTCACATATCAAAGTCAACCTGAAACAACCGGGCGCAGGCCGCAGACTGGGCAGCGTCGGTATTTGCGTTTCTCTGTCTATTGCTCCGAAGCGTTCCAGGATCTGAGTGGCTGGATATTTTTTGTTTTGACTATATTTAACGGTTTTCCGGTGCAACTTTTAACTCAATTGCACTCTTAGGTCGATGCTTCAGGTATTTCCAGGCCCG
>JANSTS010006559.1:4172-19409 GCA_026546915.1 Sylvicola fuscatus
CAGCAACAGCAACAGCAACAGCAACAGCAACATCAAAACAACGGCAACCGCGGCAATGGTAACTACCAGTCCCCGGCCACCAACGGTCAGTCGCATCCGGACGTCTTGTCGGACGAGAGCATGGAGCGCGGCCGACCACAGAACAAGAAGCGCGACTTCTTCGGCACAATCAAGCGACGCCTGCGCAATCGCGCCAAATCCGTGGACCGGCCGCATGACCTAAGTGGTGAGCCATCGCTGCGCTCCGTGTCGGCCGATCGCAGCTCATCCCTGCGCAACAACACGAGTGGCAGCGTTATCGGCGGTGGCAATAATTCAAGTGGTACCAATGGTGCAGCGCCCATTGGGGGCGGCGGTCGACTACAAGTAACTGATACATCACGACGCTCATCAATTTCAGAGTCGAGTGCGGTCAGCGGGTACTCCAGTGCCAGTGCGAAAACCTTTGTGCACGAGTCGTCCACGTTGGTGCTAGAGACCATGGAGAACGGCGTCCGGCGACACTTCCTAGTGCCCCTCTCCATTGCACAGCGGCCCCGTTGGCGGCGCAAGGGCGTCAAACTGCACATCTACAATGACCACACGTTCGTGGCGCGCCACCTCAGCGGCAGCAATTTAGTGTGCGCCATCTGCACCCGCAGCATACCCCGGCGACCCGGCAAACAGGGCTACGAGTGTCGCGACTGTGAGCTGCGCTGCCACAAGCAGTGTCACGTGCGTGCACCGACCGCCTGCACAAATCCGACGGTCCTCTCGATGGAGCTGTAAGTATCTCGTCTTCATTGTGTATGCATTCAGATCCAATTTGAAAATTCTGAATGGTTTTCTAAAATGGAAACATCTTTTCTTTCTTCTCATTTTGGTTGACATTGTTGTCTCTGTCCTCTTCGTCGACGATGCTGACCGCAATTTCAATTATTTAGGACAACCCTTCCGACTCTATCTGATAGCGGTGCCTAAAGATTTTCGTTGTTTTTCGTCAATCCTAATTATCCTTTAAACTACAATAGATTTAAATGTGAATTATTTTATGTTGTTCCTTGTTTACCATATATCCAATATTCTACCTTAAATTTATTCAATACATTTTCTTGACGACCCTATAGAATATATCCTTGCAAACCTTTTCCTCATATTTCCCTATATGACTGTTAAATCAATAACGATTTTATGTAATCGTTGTAATCTTTGACGCACAGAAATGGGTAAGCTGGAGGAACGAATGCAGACATTTCGTTTTGTTTTTGATTTTGTGTTTTACATAATTTTCTCATGTTTTTTTGATCCTGTTTTGTGAACTTATTTTGTTCGTGCGTTTTACTAACTTTTCATCAATTACCGCATTTAAAGAAGTTTTATTGAAAATTGAAAGTCTTTTGAGTTCACAAATATGAAGATTCTATTAAATGTGGTAATTGAGTGCTGGTATGTCGGCTTTAGAGTTTTTGGAATGTTTTGTAGCAAGCAAAACATCTTACAGTCAGCTGAAATGCTTTTGATTCTTAAAACTTACCTGGCTAAATAATATTTGATTGTATCTTATTATTGGCATGAAAGTCTGAACGAAAGTAGAAAGCTATTAAACCTTATTTATTTACTCTCCTTCACATTTGTATTTGTTGCAGCATCCTTTAGGGATCTGATAAGAAATCGTTAAATCTTCCTAATCTTAAGACTTTAGAAACTTAACTTTTTTTTTTCTAAAAAAATAAATGGCTAAATCCGTCACATGAGGTTTGCCATATTTAGCACAATTTTAATATTTCTATGCCATTTATGGAAGACAAAACTATCCAACTTCCACTCCAAACGAGCAATTAATTGCCGAGCCTCTTGAAATTCAAATCACTCAGCCGCAGATTGCGAAACGATTAAGTAAACTATTAACGAGTCGAGCAACTGCGAAAAAAACGTTCATGTGCCAAAGCTTGCAGCTAAAGCTTTTTCTTTTAACCTTGCTAGTGACCTCAAATCTCATTTAGAACAAACCAAGATGCAAAATACGCAATTGCTCAGGTTAATTAACCGTAAACAAACAGTACGAAAATGCGATCATTCGCGATATGCGCCAGTGTGGCTGAAGTTCGTGTTTGAAGAGTCAGGGTCGCGATTCGCGGCATATGTTTAGAATATTAATATGCATTGCTCAACATGCTTGACGATGATCAGCGAAAGACGCCTTTTAATTAGTCGTAACTCAATTACAATTGATGAACTCGTTACATCTCTGAATAATCGTACTTTAATACTCTTCTAGGAACAATTCTATTGAGTTTGTATTAAATTGGTTTGATTAATTAATAATCGTCAACTAATTTGTTGATTTACCGTTTTCATTTTTATTATTTAATGAATCTGTAATAAATTGTTATTGCCATTGTTGAATGCCGCCAAGTTTAACGATGCAATTATTTTCATATTCATTCTAAATTCCATTTATAAATATAAATAATTCTTTCTGTTCTTATTTGTTTGGCAAAATTGCAAGGCTTTTTGCTTGTAATTTTGTTTAAATGGTTTTCGTTTGAGTTTTTTCATGTTTTTTACTTTAACTGATTTATTCAAATTGATTGTTTAAAAATGTTAATAGCAATGATTTTTTTTTATGATAATCACTAATTTACTTTGTTTTGCAATGTGTTCTTTCTAAGTTTTTAGGATTTTATTTACAGTAAATTATTTAATTCGTGTAAATTTAAAAAAATGATTCAAAAGTAAAATTGCAAATTTCACTTATCCTAGACACAAACCACACATACAATTTTTCTTTTGTCGTATTTAACCCGTAAAATTAACATAAAGCTTAAAAAGGACACATTGAACATGTAAATTTTTGTATCAGCCAAAATGTATTAATTTCTTGAAAAATTGCAGATCAAAATTGAATTCGGCAGCCGCCGACCGCAGCATCCGGAAATTGTAGGAGCGAATGGCGGTTGAGTCAATGGAAATCTCGCAGCTTCATCCTATCTAACATAAAATTCAAGTCTCTCTCTATCTTATCTAATGCTTGCACTCAAGTTTACACAAATGTACCCACACACACAATTTTCTTCAAAATGCGTGCCTCTCAAACAGTTTTTTGTTGTTGAAAAAGTTAACCGTTTAACGTCCTTTTCTGTTCTGCGGGATATAATTTACTTAAACATTACAAATGATTGTTTTTTTTTTTTTAGTTATTAATTCATTAAAGTCAATTTGTGTTAATTGTTTTTTAAAAACAACGTTAAATCGAAAAAGAAGTACAGCCTGAGAAAGTTCTAAATGCGACAAGGACATAAGCGAATGGCTGTTAAACTTTTATTTAATTAAATTAATATTGTAAATTGTGTTTTAAATCGCTGCTTTTAAAAATCAAACAAAAATTGTTTAACTTATTTATTTTATAAAAATAATACTATTTACACCATTTTATTGTTTGTTTAAGTTTTTTTTTTATTATTGTTTTTACACGGGTTTATATGTATATTATGTTTTGAAAAAACACGCAGTTTGTAATTGTAACGCGCTTTTAGATAATATTTAATGAAAAGGGATTACAAATTTAATGAAAATTTGCTTAAAATTAAACAAAATTAAGAACATTTTCACTAGGGGATATTGTAATTACATTTTTAATAAAACACGAATTGCACAAATATTATGATTATAATTTCTTTTTTAAAAAGCGTTTTTTGCAACTTTTGCAGTAAGAAAACTAGCCTTGTATTTCAGTTGATAATAATTCGTTTTACTTACTAGTTAATTGAAATCCTAAAAGATAATAAATTGCTTAAATGTAAACGATGAATGAAAGGAGATATTAAAAAGGGCCTTAAATATAAAATAATTGATATGAAAATGAAATCTTTTGAAATGAAATAGAACAAATTTAAATAAATTGTGCCGTGCCTGTTTTGAATTTAAAGTATAATAATTGAATTGTGAACTAAATTTATTGATAACTGTTTATATGAATATAATGCAATAATAAATTAATTGATTAATAATATTTGTAAACAAATGAAACTGTGCTACACCCAAATATTGATAAAATTCGTCTACTCAAAATTTGACCTTCGACAACAGTTTAACCACGTATTGATTAATAAATCAAGTAATAAAATGTTATTTGAAAGATGACAATACAAATTGTTTTTTAATTAATTATGAGATTAATGTCAGATTTCTTTTCTTAATAATCACTCAAAATTTAGGTAGTGGAATTTAAAAAACACATTTAAGGGTTTTTCAATATACATTTATTCAATAGTTGAGTTTTTTTGTAATTAAATAGTTTCTTGAATACTTATAGTAACATAAATTATCACATAAAATTGAGAATTTACAGGATTCTAGGTTTAAGAAGCGCCCAGAAACCCTTTTCAGCTCTTAAAAATAGCCCCTGTTTAGCTAATTGAATAGGAACCTGCGTTTTCTCCGACACTTCTAGAGTAAACTTAGTAAGCAACTGGAAGATGAACGCCTTACTCTCCATCAAAGCAAATCTGGAACCTATACAATTCCTTGGACCAGCACCAAACGGCAAATAAGTAAACGGTTTTATATTTCCCTTATTTTCGTCACTAAATCTCTCCGGATCAAATTTCTCAGGACTAGGATAATATTCAGGATCGAAATGAATGCCAGCAATCGGGATCATCAACACCTCCTTTTCAGAAACCACAATTTTGCGACCATTATTAGTGAACGTGTAAGGTTTGACACATAAACGATCAGTAACAGAAGCTGGTGGCCATTTCCTGAGTGTTTCCGATATCACCATGTCCAAATACTTCATTTTTTGCAAGACATCATAAGAGAATGGCTTGCCATTAAGCTCTTCATTCACATCATCCACTTCGCGTCGCAGCTTTTCCTGTACATCCGGATTTTCTATTAGCTCTTGCACACAAAAACACATCAAAACGGAGCTTGTGTCAAATCCAGCAAAAAAGAATATGAGACATTGAGCCACCAGATCATCTACTTCCCATTTGCTAGCAGATTTCGATTTGCCAAATCCAACAGAAGACTCTTTCGCAGTGGCGAATCCATCATTTGTATGAACTTCATCCAAACTATGTGTGAGAGTGCCTTCTTGAGTTTGCATCAGCAATTGGATCATGTCTCGTCGGACAATCGAATTTTTAGTTCGATATTCCATTGCCTCAGTAACAATTTGGCGGAACTTTTGGCACACATTTTGATCGAATACGTGAAGATTCAGCAATCTCGCTAGCCATGGAAGATTGGCTATAATTGACACATTCAGCGATCGTTTTCCACTGAATTGAGTTAATGAGCGTCCCATTTTGTAGAAATCATTCTCTTTATCTTTCAACGAGTTTACCTTCAAGACAACGAAATGAATTAAAGTAAAGATCAAGGTTACAACTTCTAGTCAGACTTACTTGTAGTCCAAAGGCCGCACTCGCAATTACATCATTCGTGTAACGTGTTGCAATATCTTTCATATCATACACATGTTGAGAACTTGTATTGTCGGCAAGATACTGCATCGTCTTGTCACCACACTCAATCACCAGCTCGAACATTTCTCGCATTTTGCTGCCGGTAAACGCCGGACTCAGGGTCGCTCGCATATCTTTCCACTTTTGGCCAGTCAGCGATGCCAAGTTGCGGCTGAACAGCGGCTCTGATGCGCCACTAATCATTGATCTGTGATCCAAGAAGTGTTCAAAATCTTTCACCGTCACTTGTTTTATTGTCTCTGGGTCGCTGATGATCAGAATGGGCCGCCGAATCGAGTAGAGACCATAAAATCTGTAAATATCAAAATTAATAATTAGAAAATATTTATCGAATCTCAATAAAAATACCTTTCATGTTTGAATTGATTGTAAAGTCTTCTGGTCAAAGAAACAAAGTTCTCTCGGCCAGTGAAAAGTCTTCCCAAATTGCCAACAAACGGAACTGGCTTTATGTGCGGCACATTTCGATCAGCAAAGTGGTTGTAAGTACTTGTGCCCCATTTTAAAAATAGATAAATGCACAGGGCGACGATTGAACTCCATAAATATATGGAAACATCCATATTCAATGTTTTAACAATGTAATATCCACTTTTACTATACTAAATTGACACTTTTAAAGCTAACAATGAACCGTGACTGTCAAGTCGGAGATGAGACACACAATAAAGAATACGACTCGCTTCCCAGTTGTTTGTAGGAATGGCTAATGTGTGTTGTGAATGACGACGATTTAATTTTAATTGAATTCCCACACAAATAACCAGCTGTATTTACGAGATAACGAGACAAGTCTATCTTTGTGATGGTATCCAGCTGATATTTCAAAATAAACAATCTATTTCGTACAGGTTATGTTGAATGTGTGTTCGTAAAGAAACACTGCGCAAGAGCTGAGTTGTACGCAGTTTCTTATAATAATATGAAGAAATGAAAAGGCGCTCCCTCTCTATCTTATTTTAGTGCAAATTTGGATACGTGCTGGTTCCGTCGATTGGCAAGACGTTTTATTGGACATAGTAAATTATCCTTTGGCAAAGAAATCTTTAACACAATCTCTGGTAATAATCACAAACAATTTTATTCCTTACATTCACAATTTACTAAATATGTCCTTGCCGCCTTTTGAAAGCCGCCTTTATTAAATCTTTTGGGGAATCATATGTGATCGGCACCGCTTCATTGTCCCCTTCGATCACACTACAGTATCCTGGAAACCAAGACGGTGTATTACTGCCGCACGCCTGGAAGTAATTGCGACTTTTTCCTGCCACCACTTCGCACGGAACCACTTTCGATTCATCCAATTTAACACTGCAGACTTTCGATAAATTCGTTGCATCAGTAACAGAATCCTTGGTCAATAATTGGGAAGCCAATCCATCCAGAGGCAGCCTACTGTTTGGTGCTGGTTGGGTCATAAAATGAACTTCGTTTTGTGACTTATTCAGTTCTGTTGTGGGAATACTTTTTGGAATGAACATATTTGTATCAGCCACTGTACTAATTCTGGACACTTCTAAACGAGGCCCAGATGGTGGAACATCATCTGCATCCTGTTGTTTCACTATCATTGAGCTGTCAATTTTCTGTGACGGAATGTCGAGTTTCTTAAACGCTAGACTGTTGGCAAGACGTTCTTTGGTTTGAGCAATTTGTTCTTCTCTAGCTTCCATTCGATTGACTTTATTCACGATGTCAGCTTGCAGAATATTCAGCTCTTCCACTTCGTCTTCACTGTCCAATACTTCGTAAGTTGGAGACATCCTATCTGGCTTAGAAATAAGACGATGCTGTTTTGGAGGTACTAGATTAAAAGAAAATTAGTCTTAAATTGTAGGAAAATCGAATTGATTTGAAATGTTTACGTTGACCAATTGGAACGGATTCGCTAACTTGAGCCTTGAATTCTCGTTTCTCTTGTTCATCCTTGTTCCATCCACTTACCAATTGAAGCAACCGTCTGGCCTTGCTCATTCCGTCTAAAGTAGCATCCTCGAGATTATATTTCTTCCTGAATGTAGATGTAGCACTTTCGTCTGGAAAAGGTCCACGAGAAGCTTTTGCAATTTTTTCTTTAACAGTTGATGGCTCAGCCACAGAAGACTTAACATCGTGCAGCTTTTGTTTAATAGATTCACGCAAATCTTTGGCTTTTTGTAATTGATGTTGCATACTAGATGTCAGTTCCTCTGGTAGTGGCCTCGACTCAGTGGCAGGACGCGACCTGAAATCGTATCCACGATACAACTTTGCAATTAATTTTTCATCATCATATTCTTCTTGCGCAGCTGGTTCATCCAAAATCACTGGGCCTCTTTGTGGTTCCAATTGTGGCGCTACACTCCGCTTCTTAAGTTTTGTTGGCTTTGTGTCCTTCATCGGAGCTTTTCCAAACTTTTGCTGTCTAATTTGTTCATACTTCAGTTGTATATTCCGGATACGCTGAGTAATTTCTTCCTGACTTATGCCATCGTCCATCAATTTGGATTCCACTCGTTTAATTTCATTTTCTTCTGCTTCTTTAAGATCCTTTAGGGTATTTATGGGAACTTCTTCTTTCCTTGGAACCATAGACACGCGTCGCTTTTCTGGTTTCGGACCTACTGGCACTTCGTCATGCTCAAGATCAATTTCTTGTTCTCCAAGCTGAACCGCTCGGAATTTTAAATCTCTAATTTCTGCCCATTTTTCTTGGATTTGCTTCTGTTTTCTCTCCATCTCCAGAAATAGGCTTCCAAACAAAACTGTATTGCCACTATTCTGAGCTTCTGCCATTTTTATCTGGTAAGCCTCAGTTGTTATTTGTATTTCCTCTTCTTCCTCTGCTTGAATATCTGCTAAGGTTTTTACAGTTTCATGTTGGAATTTGGCTTTATCCTTGGCAATAATTTCCTGGACATGTCTTTTCTTTTTGGCAAACATTTTACTTTGGTCATCACGAATCAATTGGTATAACTCTTGAATACCAATCGAATCGATTTCAAAGATTGTTTGAAGAATATTAAGACAAGTTGGATCTTCTCTGGCCGTTCGTCTCTTGGCTGCCAAGAAGTCAACCTCTAGCTGCTTTAAATCATCCTGTTCCCTTTGATTGAGTTCACGGACGCGTGTTTCTAGGGTCGGAAGACTGTTTATGTTTTCCCTGTACTTGCTGCTTACATGAATATATGCTGATTTTAGGAAATCTTTATGATTTTCGTAGTTCATATCTCTTGGAAGATTATCGACAGCGGTTTCATACCGAAGAGACCATGATTGCAGGGCCTTCTCAACTATTGTCTTCATAGGACTACTTGCTACTTCCACTACTGATCTCTTCTTGGGGATCGCACCAGTTAGCTTAGCTTTATCTAAACGGATACTTTCGTAGCGCGTTTTTATTAAATTGACATTATTCTCATATTCCTCTTTATTCAATTTAAGATGTGTTTTGTAGTGAGGACCTTTCTGCAGCATTTTATTTTCTACGTCAAAATTGTGTTCAGCCACTTCGAGCTCGTGCTGCTCCTTTTCGCGCAGAACCCTGAGCGGATCTGAAGTGGTTGGAGGCTCAATGGCAACCGTCTTTCGTGTGTAAACACTCTGACGTCTGTGACTTGCTATGGATGGCCTAGCAACGTCTTCAACAGATTCCGTGATCTGTGTAGATGATGTCTGGGGTCTCGGAGTTTTAGGAGCAGCCGGTGTCTTAGGAGCTTTCAATTGTTGTTCTTTTTGTTGACGAACATCTGTAAAAATCTGCTTAATATTCGCCACTTGTAGTTCGTATGCTTCGTTTAGTTGTTTTAAATTTTCTTTAAAGTTTTCATTACGAGGAAGCTCTTTGATATCAAGAACTAAATTTTCCTTAGCTATTTTCAATTCTTCTTCTTCTTTAAGCTTAAGATCTCGAACTCGATCTGCCGTTGTTGGAAACCTGGCCATAGATTGTTTTCGTGTTGAGACTCTGGATGTGGATAGTCTTGGTTTTGACCGCATTTCAGAATATCGTCGATTAATGTTAGCGATCTCTTGGTTTAAATTTTGTTGAATTTGTTCAGTTTCTTGTGCATTTTCTGGAATAGTACTCAATTGTTGTCCATAAGCTGCTCTAATCCTTTCAATTTCTTGTTGTTGTTCGTCGCTGATTGATGGTCTCATCGTTGGAGGAACAGAAAGCGACAATCTTGCTGGTCGCTTTTTTTCTACAAACATTTTCTTTTTATCATTACGAATATCTTGATATTTTATTTCGATGGCATCCAGTCGGCCTTTCAGTTCTTCTTTTAATCGTTCAAGATTCGATTTGTATTGAGGATCCTTCTTAAGTGTCAGTTTGTCAATTTCATGGTTATGATTCTCAATTGTGATTTCCTCAGCCTCCTTCTTGCGCAATGTTTTAAGATCGTCAGTTACTAATGGAATCGATGAAATCGGCGACTTCTTGGCAGACAATTTTGCAGAAATACTTTTTCTTGCTGTTGTTGGAATGCTCTCTTTAGGTATACCAGATCCAGAAGCTACAGGTTGCACTTGTGTGGTTGATGGCACCTTGGTTGGAATTCCCCGTTTTGAAAATCGCTGCTTCTGTTGATCTTTAATCTTATCAAACTTCTCAATAATTTGCGCCTTGTTCTCTTCATATTCAGCGTTAACAAAGGACAAGTCTTCAGCTTCTGTCGGTTGGCTTTTAAGATAATTTATTTCAGCTTCATAATTTTCTTTTAAAATAGCTAGTTCTTCTTGCTGTTTTTGATTTAATTCACGAACTCGATCCTCAGACGTGGGTGGAGGAATGGTTGGCACACGTGGATCACGTACTCGAATTTCCGTCACCGTTGATTGTGATGCCGCTAGTAATTGTTCTTGAAATTTATCAATATCGGCCATAAGTTGTTGCCGCAACTGTTCGTCAGGATCATCTTCGAGGAATTTCTGGAATTGCTCTATCTTTTGTATTAGTATCTGATGCTGCAGGGATGGTGCCATTACTTTCTTCACATGTTTATGATCTGTAGGGTTAAGGGCACTTAGCGATTTTCGCCGTTGAGCATCCGTTCCAGGCAAAGGTCTACCACTTGCTCTGGATGAAGAGGGCCTTGGTAAGCTCGTGAATCGACGTTGCTTCTCTTCAATTATTTCCTGATACTTTTGTTTAATAATTTCTACTGCATTTTGTAGTTCTTCATCTATTTGCTTTATTTGGCTTTGATAGTTTGAAGAACCTTTTTTAATACTTTTCCTATCAATACTGGCATTATATGATGCAATTTCCAGCTCTTCGGCTTCTTTTTCTCGTAAAACTTTAATTGGGTCTAAAGCTGAAGCGGGATCCTTTGCGAAGACTCTTTTTTGCTGAACTTTTGACGGAACCCTTGAAACTCGAGGAGTTTTAACAGCAAGCTTTTCATTCGGTTTTAAAGGGTCTGGAACTGATGTTTCTTCGGGTAAAATTTGTGGAGATACAGATCTCCTGGCTGTCGGTTTAGGAAGACCACTTCCTTTTTTATCGATTTGCTTCTGCTTTTCATCCCGAATCTTGACATATTTCTGTCGAATGGCTATAATCTCATTTTGGTAAGTTTCACTGCATTTTTTCAATCGATCTTGATTTTCAGCGGTTTTTGGAATATTCGACTTGTCTACATTAAAATTATGTTCTGCAACTGCCACTTCTTCAGCTTCTTTCTCTTTTAACAATTTAACATTGTCCGTTATGGATGCTGGGGGTTTGGTAAACTGTTTCCTAACCTGTTTGGGCATTTTCATTTTGCTCAATCGACGGGATTGCAACTCACGGATTTGTCTATATTTATTATTGATGTCCTTAACCGCTTCGTCATACTCCTGCTGAATAAATTCAAGATTTGAGTCGTACCTTTCATCTTTGATCAAAAGCTTTTTGTCAATTTCAAAATTTTCCCTTAACACATCAAGTTCTTGTTCCAGTTTCTCATTAAGTTCTCGAACTCGATCCTCGACTTTTGGTGACGCCACAATAGACTGACGACGATCTCTTAACTCTACTGGAATTCTTTTGGCCACTAACTGAAGCTCATTCAACTGAACTCGAAACTCATTAATGTCCTGGAGTAGATCGGCACGCTTTTCCGGGTCTGTTTCAGATTGATACAAATTTGTCCAAGCCTCAATTAGCCGTTCGTGGTGTTGCACCTTACTAGCATCATCAAACATTTCCGTTTTGACATGGAGATGTCCACTTGGTCCCATCAATTGCTCCTGCCTTCGCTGTTCGTGTTGGCGCTGTTGAGCTTGACTGATTTTTGTCTCACGAATTTCAGAATATTTATTGGATATTTCATTATTCAATCTTTGATAAAGTTGCCTTAAGTTTTCCAAATTTAGATTGTAGTTTTCGTCCTTCGGTATTGACTGTTGATCAACTTGAAAATTGTATTTCAGCACATTCAATTCATTCTCCTCTTTTTCCTTTAAAACCTTCTGACTGTCTGATACAGAAGGTTGGTCTCCTGTATATTCGATCTTTTGTGACAATTTCTCTTTTACTTCAGTTGGTGCTACTGAAAATCTTCGTAGTTTCTCATTCTTTATTGCCATATATCTTTGTTTTACTTCGGCCATATCAGCTACGAATTGATCTTTAGCTCCTTGCAGCAATAGGTCAGAATTAGGACCTTTACGTGTTGTTTTAACTTCATGTTCAAAATTGTACCGTAAAACAGCCAATTCCTCGTTTTCTTTATCATTCAATATTTTAATCCTGTCATCTACGGAAGGTGGAGGCATCGTTAATGTTTTTCTTGGCATAACTTTGAGTTTTACAAGTGTCGGAGGTGGTCGATTAGGTTTACTTCTGACATCAATTATTTCATCGTCTGGTCCTGTAATTTTGATGTTGGGAATCTGCATTTTCTGTGTCGATGGAATTGTTGAAGCTTTCTTAAATTCAAGACGATTGCCTTTCTCTTCTCGAATATTTTTATATTTCTGCATAATTTGTTCTTTAAATTGATCGTGCTGAAGTTCCATCTGCTTCAGGATTTCCTGGTATTCAGGCCCTTTTTGGAGATTGCGTTTGTCTACATCGAAATTGTGATCTGCTACATCGAATTCTTCCTTCTCTTTTTCCCGTAAAACCTTGAGCTGATCATCCACACTTGGTGGCTGACTGAGAACGATTCGTTTGGCTGGAATAGCCAATTTATGAATGGATTTTCGTACAGCGCCAGTCCGACGCTGTTTTTCGTCAAAAATATTTTTAAACTTGTCATTAATCTGTTCCAAAGCCATCTCATATTCCATGTCCAAAAATTCAAGCTGCTCTTGATAGTCATCGGTTTGAGGTAAATTCTTTTTGTCCGCTTCATAGTTTTCTTTGAGCACGGAAATCTCGTTTTGATGCTTCATCTCTAAGTCACGAGCTCGATCCTCGATTGTAGCCGCTTCACCAATGACGACACGACGCTGGCGAATTGTGACTGGTATTTTCCGTGCAACCAGTTTCAGTTTATCCATGCGATCCTCAAATTCCTCAATATCCTTGCGGATGCGCTCTCGCTCTGTGTGACTGTGTTCCGATTTGTACATCTCTGTCCACAATTCGATCTGCTTCTTTAGTAATGTTGGATCTGGCGACTGCAATATTGTCTTGTAATGAGAATGCGGCAGGATACCACCAGCAATCGTCTGCCTTCGTTGCTGTTGCACTGATTTATCATCTTTGGCCTTTAAAACACGCAAACTGTCTTGTGGTTTGTGAATGGAAGAACGGGAAGTCGTTGCTTCCGTGTCTTTAATCTCAGTTATTTTCATCGGAGTAAAATTTGGAGGCGGCGGTTGAAGTGAAGCTCGTCTGTCATAAATGGGATTTTGATAACGTTGCAGAAGCTTTTGAAATTCCTGGCCATCGTCAGTTTGAAAATCGCTATGGACTGATTTCGTCACTTTTACTGTACCTCTGGCGTCTTTTTCAACCCTTTGCACGGAAGTAATGCTGCTTTTATTGGGCAATTTGGCCAGTAACGGTTGATCCATTCTTACTATAATAATTTTTCTTAACACAAACGATTTACAGTTGTAATAAAAAAAATATTTAAAAAAAAATACGTTGAAAAAAATAGACACGAATCGATTGAACAATTTACGTTAATTAAAATTTTAAGAACAATTAATTTTCAAATGTTACTAGATTTTTTGTTGAAAATTTGAAAATTTCTAATTTGCGCCATTTCGGCGGGAAATTTTTCTTTGGGAAATATTTGTGGAGACTTTTTGTATCTGTCACAAACGCCAAATGTGGAGACATAACATAACCTAAAATTTACGACGTCCAAAATGTGCATAATATTGAAAATATATTCATTAAATATAGGTCGAACTCAGAATAACTGTGTTTACAGTTGTAATTGTTAAATTCTCGTTGTTAATTAAATCTTTAGGTAAAGTCTGTTGTGATTTGGACAAGTTTTTATTTATAATTTTGCTACAGATTAAAGATATTGTAAAGAAGTTACTCTGAATGCAATATTCATTTGTGCCAAGCGGCTGTGTCGGCTCAACCAATTAGAAACAATAATCAGACGGATTTGTTTATGTGCCACTGACCTCTTAATATAAATGTCTTATCACAAAGTCTCAAGACGATAAGACTCACTAAATTGTATAAATCAATTTTAATTTTGGAATGACATGTCGAAGATCCCACGAAATCTTTACTTAGAAAGTTTGTCTGACAACAAAATTAAAATGTGTAGGAATTGCATTTCTTTCGACAGCTCATTCCTCAAGTAAATACAATTCGTTATTTACTTTTAACAGGCTGAAGCGTCGAGACAAATTTTTTAGTTAAACAATTTAGTTTTGACAACATTCCAAAATATAATTATTGCGACACTTGCCTCTTCTGTGTACGTCAACAAATTGGATGTGCGGTCATAAAGTAATTCGTTTCTTCTTCTCTCAAGACACACTTGTAAGTGGCTAAATCCCCCACAATAAGTCGCGACATAATACAGTTTTACTCGCTGTACACTTTGATTTATTTTTATCGCGTCAACCGTCAATACGGCACAAGCCTCTCCACGTTGCGGCCACCAAATCCCCCAGTCCTCAGTCCCCAATCCCCATGTCTTTATGTGCATTTCGTGATTCGTCAGTTGTGAATATGTTAAGCTGTCGAGCAGTCGTTTTGGCTCCAGTCGTGTCCACAGTCCATCTGTGACATTTTGATAAATTTCTTTTTTTCTTAAATTAAACGTTGATTTGTGCTCCCAATTAATTCTTTATTGAATAAATAGCAGTGAGTGTTGAAAAGTGCTCAATCATAAAATGACTCATAAGTGAAAGTTCTTTTTTAAAAATTAATTACACGAATTAAAGTAATTAATAAATATTAAATCGATTATTTAAAGTTTGGTGAAATTAATTTAAAGAAGCAACAATCATGTCGATGAAAACTGATATTATCTCCAACTACGACTTTGTCCTCAAGAATCTCCTAGCTGGCGGTAAGTTCTTAAATCGTTTACACCTGTAAATAGTTTTTAATTAAACCGGAAGTAAATTTAATTATCTGTGCAACGCTGTTAGTATGCAGTTATAACGGTAAACAATATGTTACATTAATGCCTGTGGAATTCGCTTTTACATTACCTGCTTGGGCTCGTGGTTCATATGTATTTGACTTACTTTCTCCCAATATCACCTCTTCTTCGTTTTTGGGTTTATGTTTTCCATCCAACGCTGTGGTTTCTTCGTGATTGTGGTTTTTGTATTCATTCAAGAAATTACTGTGTGGTAA
>JANSTS010006561.1:0-14917 GCA_026546915.1 Sylvicola fuscatus
GTGTTTTTAAAATTAAACAATTTACATAATTATAGAACTCAGCTAGGCAAACAATTTTATAAAATCCGACGTTCGAGGTCAAATACCGATTTGTTTTTGCAATTATTTCTTCTACATTAATAATGGTCTTATTGAGACAACTTTGCTTAATGTTTCAAGGTCAAAAAACGAATTGATTTTTGTGCCAAGGTCAAAAAATGATTTCGAGTTGAAAATAGAGTTTTTTCTGCTACATGTAAAAAATATTACTTTTTGGATAAAATCCTTTGCTTAAGGACTAGGCGTTGTACGTATATACATAACTATTGCGCCGGCTCTCCCGTCCGCGTGTTTTTTAAGGTCAAACTAAACTGTTTTATGGACAGCAGCACAACGGAAAAAAAAGCAACGTCCTTGGGATCATTAAATACTAAATCCTAGAATAGTTTCAACCACATAAATAGCATTCATATTGGGCTACTGACCGTGTATGCTTCAAGAGAGTACAGCTCCGCTTCACAGTAGTCGCATAGATAAATGTCAAACACGGCGGGCTCCACCATTTTCTGGTGATTTTCTCTCATGCGATTGGAATTCGTGGATCGTTTCATAAGAGTCTTTTTGTTGTTGTTTCCAGTATTTTGGTCGTATAACTATTAGTTTGATTAAAAAAAAGAAGAAGAATAGTAAGATTGAGAAGGACGATTATTTATAACAAAAAAAAATTACCATATTTTCATTGCGAAACGTAACAAGAAGTTTGTTGGTGGTCCTGTCAAACAGCGAGGTGGTGGCATTGTAATTGTTAATGAAACGCATTCTGGCTTGGGAATAGCGCGCTAGTTTTTCACAAAATCGCAACAGGAACATACAGTTGTGGAAAGTATAGCAAATAACCACAATGTCGATCATCGCCTTTTGCCAAACCTGACAACAAAAGGATTCGAAGTGAATGAGCAACTGCAAATAATCACACTGCGCATTAGTTTAAATCAACTTACACCAGAATACTGTTTGGGCCGACGCAATGGAATTATGTACGGTATATTGGCTGGCCACCATTCGGGCTCGTTTCTAAGTTGAGACTGCTCCGTGAGTTGGCCAAGTGAACATTGCACCATGAACGGTATAAACTTTTGCAGTTGCTCCTCGGACATTTTGTGCAATGTAGTTGGATAACCACCAGCGAACACAAGCGGTAAATTCGACACCATGTTTTGGTTCTTTGACTCCTCGGCGCTGCTGGTCGAATTAGCAGCCGACGGTCTCCTTGTGCTGTCCTTTGTCGGCGCTATTTAAATGGGTTGACATTAAATTCCACGCATTTTTGTATTGGTTAACAATTTTCGGAGCGTTAAGAAAACGCACTCATCAGTATGACATTTGTTTTATGTTAAAATTCAAACATGTCCAACAAATATTTGTTAATGCAAAAGTTTTCTTAGAAGAATATTTTTAGAAATTGATATTACCAGAACTTCGTTTCGCCGATTCTGTCGAAGATTTGTTTGCCATGATTGAAAGTGTCTTCCAACCGATTGACACCCGAATTAATCTTTACACGTTATTGTGAATTGTCCCACTATGCGCAATGTGTTGCGTCCAAGTTTTCACCGCTCATTACTAGAGAGATCTAGGATTCTAATAGGATTTCTTTTTTAACACAAATGACTTGTGGCAAGCCTTCTAACTATCCGATAATATTTATATATCGTTGCTAAATAGAAACAACTAAAAAATAGCGTCTAGCATATGGATTTCCATAAAGATTTGCCTGGCCTTCTATACAGACTTTTTAAAAATTGACCCAAAATGGCGTCGTCCACTGTCGATGCCATTTTTCGAATTCTGTTGCACAATTTATTTCAAAATAATTCATATTTTCACTAAATTAATGTAATCAATGTATCATTGATAACAAAAACACAATTGAATTAGAGCTGGTACTTAACCACACCGTGAGATAAATGTTCGCGTTAAAAAAAAAAACAATATGATCACTGTCTTCTGAATTCTGAAACACGAATGAATTTAAAGAATTGCTTTGAAAATTTTTGACAGCTGATGTCACACATAACGCATATATATATTAATGTTACCATTTATATTTATAATTTTATATGTTATTTTATAGCATGATTATAATATAAGCGTTGTTTAAAAAAATGTCTGTGATTTTTTAATATAGTTCATATTTTTCTTTTCCCCCTCTAATATTGTGCATAATGTAAATAAGTTTATTCTATAAGAAGCAGACTGGCAGTAAATTAAAAAAAAACAAAAAAAGGATGTAAAAAACACCTTGTGATTGTGTCTCGGCTATAATGCAAGATGACGGCTGTCACTAATCCGTCAGCTGCATATGTTACTCTGCGATTGTTTATTGTTAAATGCTTGTGCCGCCGATACTTTAATTGTAATGAATTTCCGTGTTTTATTTGATTTTGAAGGTGTAACTTTATAAACCTTCAGATGTCGAGAATAATAGCACTTAACGAGGATGTCGATAGCGACAGTGGTGATGGTTCAGAGATTCATGTTACAAAAGAGGCTGAGGTATGAGAAATTTTCTCCAGAAAAAGTTAAAGACAACATAACCTCTTTTACTTCATCCCCTTTGTTGGCAGGAAACTATAGCCGTGTCCGAGTACATGAGGGCCTTGGTGTTCAAAAAGGACAATGACCTTGACAGCGCCCAGTTTCTGTTTACCGAACTTTTGGATACACAAGTTTTGGCTGACGTAATACAATAATAACTGGACAATGAATAAGCTTCAATTTTACTATTTGTGTCTTCGTTTTTCAGATTGGCCCCGATAAAAAAGATGACAAATTATTCTATGTGAAATACAATTGCTTCAAAAACTTAGGTTTCATCTATGAACAGAAAGGAGAGCAAATGATGGCGTTAGAGTTTCTTTTAAAGGCGTTCGACTTGGACGACACCGATGTGTACACGATGAATAAGCTTGGACAGCTAGCGCTAAGTATGAAGCAACTTAACATTGCCCAGGAAGCGTTTACGAAGTGTCTGAAGAAAAATCCCAACCACTGGCCGTCCGGTGATGGAATGCTGCAGGTTCTGTGCCTGCGCGAAGATATCAATCAAGCATATGGATGGGCGCTTGACTGGTACACTAAGGATCCGAAGTATGAAAGAGGGCTCGACGTCATAATGGAAATAAGGGAGCGATTTAAATCTGCTCTGGAATATATCGAATGGTTAGTTGCAGTCAATTGTTCTTTTTTCCACATTGCAATTACTAATTTTTCGTTTTAATATGACCAGCCATTGGAAAATACAGTTCAAAGAAGAAGATTCGATATGGAAATGGCGTGAAGGGCGCCCCAGTGTTTTTCCAAAAGCCGTGCCACATATTCCAGAGCGAATAAAACGGCCCGAAATCGAGAAATATCAATTGACCGAGCTAAGTTGGAGCTCGTTTGGCAAACTTATTATCGATTTGTATACAGCATATGATGGCACTCCTGATGCTGGTTCGCTTTGTTATGGATTTGATTTTGATGAAATCATTTCAAAGTCCAAGGATGATAAAACAACAGAGCTGGAACCAAAGGATGACAACGATTCAAAACACTCTGACTGCGATTCAAATGGCGACGATAAAATGGACGTGGACAGGGATGATGATGGTAATTTTGTAGCACCCAGCACAGAACCATATCAACAAACATCAGCTGAACAGAGTGCTGAGGACAGCGAGGGAAACTCAAAAGGTGAAGAGGCCAAGCTTAAACGATCACGACGTCGCGGTAGTGATTTGCGATTTCTTGAGCAATGGGGATGGCACAAAAGTAAACGCTACAGCAAAAAGAAATCGGACAATGAAACTTGCAAAGAGCGGGACTCTACGATTGGTGCTTTTTTACGTCGCGTCCTGGGCAAATATTTCGAGTGCGTAAAAGGTTTTATTTATATTTTCAAAGATGTATTGTAAGTTTTTATATTTTTGTAGAGACAACTTCGACAATGAATCTCCGTTCATTGCTGATAAAACTGATGACAGAGATGATCTGTTAGCTACTAAGATCGCAGACAGTCCCAAGAACGATGAAATAACGTGCGAAGAGTTTCAAAAAGCAACGGATGTGGACTTTAATCATTTCATTGAATCGCTAAAGGAAAAGAACTTTGATGTCATTGCATTGACATTCAAGTGGCCCCACTACATATCCAAATTTTGGGAGTCGTCAATACCTAAGGAGCTGCGACAAATGTTTTTGCAAATTTACGAATTCCACTTGAATCACTATGACTTGTGCACTTGGAACCTGCTGAACGTGGCAGAGTTCCAGGGAGCCTTTAGAAGTACTCTTTTATATTTGGAACTGTCATTGGACAAGTGGTTTAAAACATCTAAAAAAACAACCAAAAAGTAAACGACGTTTTGCTGGTGTTGCAACAATAATTTCTAACGGCTTATTTTAATTCTAGTGATTCTGACTCTGATTGGATTATACTTTATAATCAGTTGCTATTCCATTCTGGTATTGGGGAACTTGCCGATAATGAAGAGGAATACCACAAACTCGAGAAGAGAATATATTGGCTGCAGTATTGCCTCGCCCACTATGAATGGGATTTGGAAAGAGCTGTAAACTGTCTGTATGATGTCGAAAAGCTAATCGAAGAAGACGGAAAAGACTATAAGTTGGATATTGTGAACTTGAGACACAATAATCTTATATCACTGCCAATCGTTCAGAATTTGAGAATTAATTTTGAAAGGTTCGTACTAAATATATAAAATTAATTAACTTACTTAATTAAAAATAATTTACAGAACTATAAGCTTAAATAATGTAAAAAATCTATACGCTGACGAGAAATTTGAAGAACTTGTCGTTATTTTAAAGGACAGCCTAATCAATGCGACAGAAATAAAAATTGGGGACACAGCTGTGCTTAAAATTCAAACTCAATTTGAAGTATTATTGGAAGCCTTGTGGAGCCTGTCTAAGTTCGACGTTAGTATCACCACTTCTTATTTTCACAATTGGTTTAATTAATTAGTAATTCATTTAGGAATGCTTCATTTGGGCTGAAAGGTGCCTTAACTACGCAGTGGATAATTTTATAAATTCGTCTTCGTGGATCATCCGCCAGAAAGATTGGGCAAAAACTGTCAATTTCATTTTGACTTACATTTCCTCGCTGATAAAGCTAGAAACTCCGTCAATCTGTAAGCCATTTAAGTTGTTAATGATCCATTTTAGCAAGATTTATTGACAAATCCATTTTTTTTAGTAAACGTTTTGGGTAAATATGTTGCCCGACTGATACAAAGTCTGGCAAAGATCTTAAGCAATCAAATGGATGTTACCACTGAAAAAACGACGCAACCTCATTTGTTAAACGTCAAAAATCCGGTTGCAATTTTGCATCAAGTCCTTCTGCGTGATGAGGACCAGATGGGTGTGATGATTCGTAAGCAAAGTTCGGACAACACATCCGACTCCGGCGACGATGACGAAACAATCGCCAATTCGATGATGTTGTTCTTCGTGGCGCATGACTTTTTGGGACGTCGAGACTGTTGCACCAAAGACAATGGCGAATTTCTCCATTTTGTTCTTGATGTTACTGCTACTCAGCTGCGGTCACCAATGTTGGAACCTTTTAGGGAAATTGTCGCTGAATATTTGGAGCAAGCTACATATTGTTTGTATGGGTATCCAGCAAAACGACAACGACGCACACGACACATAGAGGAACATAACGCGATCAACGTTGAATTGACGTGGGAGCGTGCCGTTCAACTATTCGACTTATATCGTCCTGACGATTTGTCTGACTTTGGATCCAGCAATGTGTCAATAGAAATTGAACAGCTTATGCAAAAAATGCTCAAGCTAATTCCAAGCACGTTTCACGAAGATTCATTGACAGAGGCTGTTCGAGATTTTATAAGTGGCAAAACGCAAACTCCACCAGAGGAAAAAGATGTGTTGCCATTTCAAATTTCCTGCATCTACTACTTGCTGGCTTGCTTCTACTTTAAAAAGCGTGAGTTTTCGAAAGCAAGCAGCTATTTTCTTTTAGATTTGGCAGTTAAGCCGGCCAGACATCAGTCTTGGGCTGGTTTGGCTTTGTCAAAGGTTGACAGTCTTGATTTGAAACTAAATTCAGGATCAGTTTTGAGGTAATATCCGTTTTACGATTTTACGAAAAGTAACAATAACTTTAAATGCCTTAACTTTAGTGTAAATGAATTCGTTGAACTAAGCAAAGAGCCGCTCCGGTGTTTTGAGCAGTGGACAATAATCGAGCCCAGTCCTGACTACATTTGGATTGAATACGGTACATTTGCCTACACGATGCACTCATTTTGTTCAAGAAGTCTGAAAATGTCTAGTGACACACTGTCAATGGAACGATTTGCTTTTCTCGAGGAACATAAGGAACAGTTCCTTAACATCTCATGCAATTGCTTCACAACTGTCCACAAAGTTACTGTGGATGAACATTCCTCGGACGAGGACGAAAAATGGTTGCATCAGTATATGATTGGAAAAATAGCAGAAAAACGCAAAGACGCTCCCAAAGTGACAATCGATTACTACTTAAAAGCTGCCAAATTTTTGTACGAAAACGGAGCCACGTACCCAATCAAGATCAGTCATATGAAACCCACAAACTTGTCAATTGAAGCTCTGGAGATTTTCTATCGCATCAATACGGTTATTATCAAATATTTGGAGCAGCATAAAGACGTGAGTCGAGCTATTGGCAAACTGTTTAGCAGGACGCTTAAAGATCTGGCCAGCAGTGCTTTTGCTCTTAATCGTGCGAAATTAGATGGTAATTGCAAAGGAAAAAAATGTGTCAAGGATTTATTTATAATATTTTATGTTTTGTCAACAGATAACAGCGTCAATGCACTAAAACGCAAAATATCGCAAAATGATGAAAGCGTAATTAGTAAGCAATTGAAAGCGGATGAAAAGGAGGAAAGTAAACAGGTCGAGATAAATGAGGAAATCGTCGCAGATGGTGCGATAGTTGAGTCAAAAAGTGAAGAGCAAGTAAAAGTTGATGGAAAGAGCCCCGCAGAGGTAAACAAATTAAGTAGACCTGGTACACCAACTCTAAATCCATCAAGTGAAACTCCCACTAGTAGTAAACCGGGTAGTCCTTTGAGAAGAGGTTCCCAGGTATTGCATGCTTTAAACGATATATTTTAATTACAATTTGATCTTTATTGGAAAATTATTTTAAAAAAATGTATTTCCTCACAGGAAAGCACTGCCACGACAACAACAACTACCACAACTACAACCGGAACTTCGGATTCTACCTCCGTCAGCAGCTCCAGTTCTGATTCTGATTCGTCTAGTTCAGACTCTGATTCATCATCGACAGAAGATGATGGCGACCAGGTTTGTCAATTCATAAAAAAATATCGTGGTAATTTTTGTATACAAATATATTTTGTTTTTCCAAGGTTCGTCCCGATCAACATGAGCACATTAGTGAAAGTACTTTAGACAGTATTTACAGCCAATGCGTGAGGAATCTTGAAGAATGTGTCACTCGATTCCCAGAGCATTTCAAGTCAATCTATCGCCTCGTTAACTATTACATTCACGGCCCCGAGAAATATCGCAATCTGGAAAAAGCCAAACAATTATTACTCGGAACATACACAACTGTTGTCGGCAATCAAATACGTGGTCTTTTCTTGGATCGTAAAGCAAATAATTTCTTTGCCGACATATGGAAAAGTCCGTCGCAGGAGTTGGACAGACCTGGAAGCTTTTCTGCCCACATCACAAAATCTGTCACGATTCTCATGGAAGTGCTTCGGCTTACTTCGGATCACAAAACATTGTTTGAGTTAGCTTCCCATCTCATTCAACCGCCAACAAATGACCAGTAAACATTTTGATTTAAATCTTAACGTGGCTGACTAATTAAAATTTGTCCGTCTTTATTTTTCAGATATTACATCAAAGAATCAGAGAGGAAAGACTTATTACAACAAGCTGTGTCATTCTGTGTTCAAGTTTTTAGAAGTTTACTGAAACAACACGGCACGGACAAACGGGACGATAATGAAATAGTGTCATTGATTGTGGAAATTTATAAGACCCAGAAACGATGTGCAAAAAATTTCCAATCGAAGGAGCCACTCTTTCAGGCACTGTTAGGTGATGCCTATAAAATTTTGATTCAGCCAAAGGTAGCAACTATTCCCGAGAATACCAATTTGATTGATTTGGCTACCAAATTCGCACAACAAGAAATTACCAAGCGTAAACAGTTGGAAAGAAATCCACACATGTCTCAATCTAGTTTAAATTTGCAAGATGCAATTCTTATGGGCACTGTCGGAAAAATGCCGCCACCTTTACCTGCTCCGGTTGTGGTAAGATAACAAATCAAACTAAAATCTGTAAAAACGACTTACAAAAATTATTTTTAGACACCAACGGCTACAGTCAATTCACCGTCACTTCAACCTGTTACCCCTACACCAAGTCAACCGATGCCACAAGTGTCTCCGGCTACAAGTTTACCGGGACAGCCACGGCCAAGAGGACGACCACCAGGCAGCAAGAGTTCGAGCACGGCATATCCCACATCTCTTCCAGCTCATTTTACAAATTCTTTTATGGGTCATTTAGATCCACTAATGCCTGGTTTATTTGGTGCTGGTAACCTTACGGCAAGCGCTTTCAACGATCCAGCTATGCAAACATTCTACAACGAGTATTTGAAGCTGCTTCAATCGCAAATGGCTCCACCTCCTAAACCTACGCCAAAAACACCAACCCCTTCAGCAGCTCCGAAACTACCACAATTTGATATAAACTGCTTGATTAAGTCAGCTACGACCTCGCCAGCAAGTCACAAAAAATCGTCATCAACCACAATAAGTCTCAGTGGATCGGATCAGTTGACCATCACACCGTCAGCCACAACTTCTTCCAAATCTAGTTCTTCTTCGAGAGACAATCAAAAGCCCAGCTACGCTTCAATAACGTTGCAGCCAGGCTTTGATGGGCAACGATCCCACGCTGTTCCATCGCTGCCAAGTTCTACGACAGTAAAACCGGTGCCACATAAAATGGATTTGCCCGGCATTTCGCCCAACATGTTTCACGATATGCCGGAAATATCAGTGACTAGTGTCAAGTCGAAGGGGCTCGATCACACAAAGCTTAATCTACCAGATTTCCCAAAACACTTGACAATAACGCCCAGCAGTAGCGGCGGCGCTGGTCCTCAAAAATATGCTGGGAAATCAACTGGTGCCAGTAGCCAGAAGCAGAAGTCAGCATCCGCGCAACCAGATCGTCCACGTTACGCGGAAAAACAAAAGAAGAAACAACAACTGCAACAACAAGCGCATCCTTACGCTCGTGGCAATACCTCCAATATGAATTTCGGAACAAACGCGCTACTCAGTCAGTTGGCAGCCGCCGGCATTAATCCAGCGATGATGTCAAACTTGGCTGGCCACTATGCACCTGACTACCAACAGATGATTCTCATGAATACATATGCCGATATTTTGAAGAACTCACCGAATAATGCTTTTCTACAGCAACTAGGCTCTCAGCTGATGTCGCCTGAGTTGTTAAAACAGCAGAAGCTGCCTAAGACAAAACAGCCAAGAGCACCCAAAGGAGGTCTCAGCGTCAAATCACTAAAGACATTGCAGCAGCAACATCCGATGCCTTATCCTCAGAAAAAGAGCGCGCCGCTGAAAAATCAATTGCCACCATCGTTCTCGATGCAGGACTATCCTCCTATGTTTTCGCTTCCTCCCGTAGGCTCTCCAGCGCCTGCACACTCACCGAGTAAGTCACCAATCGCTTCAATGTTTCCACACAAGAGTCACACTCCCCCAGTGCAGAATAGTTCGGGGTAAGTCTTATATAGCCAAATCTATAAACATATTGATAATGGTCTAAATTCTTTTCCCAGGCCCACAAAAACATTGCAGCAAAAGTTAGCAGAACGTCAGAAAATGAATCAGGCCAGTTCTCAGCAAGCGAAACAACCAAAACCACCTAAGAATGACGACATCATTGTTCTGGAATAACATTAGTCTACGAATGTGTTATTTTTTTGATTTTATTTCTATTTGGTTTCATTTTACATATAAATTCTTACGTGAGTATTTTTTCATAATAATTGTTTTGCTTTTTTCAAAACATCCCTAACGATCCTTCTTTAACTTGATATTCAATATTTATATTTACTAGTCACATTTTCACCTTAAATGTTAGAAAAAGAAATTTACATAATTGTTACGTCTTAATTAAGGCGGCAATGAACACTCGATTTGTCAATCGGATTCATTTTCAAAATTAAATATAAAAAAAAATACTAGAAATGTTTAAAATCGTTAAAAATTTACTAAAAATGCACAATTTTGAATTAAACCGAAAATATTTTTTTTTTGAATTAGCTAAATCAGAAACGTAATTTATTTTGCAAATCGAATTGATTGAACATTTATTAACTTTTTTATTCATATTGTACAATTTTGTATCAATTGTTCACATATTCATTTAATTTATTTATTTTTTGTTCAATGTATTTAAATGTATTTGATATTGTGCATTCATTAAAAAAAAAATCATAAGAATTTTTGACTATAACTTTTTAATTCGTATGTCAAGTGACTAGATAATAAAGTAATGTAATATTTAATTAATTTATTTGTTAAGTTACATATAAAAATGTTTTTAGACTTCATTAGTATACAATTATCAAATTTTAGTAAAAAAAAAACAAGTTACATTTGATATCAAAACATATTCGAGCTCGTAAACTGCCGCATTGTCACTGGATTTCAAACATAAGTCTGTTTTTTTTAATTGTTTTAACATTATTAGTAACTAAGAGATATTTAATTTGTACGTATCAAATAGATAATAATTTCCGTTTGATTTTAACAAAATACCGAACAAAAAGAAGTTCAAGGACATGTTAATATTGCACCTTTCAAATTAGTTTCATTAATTTCATTTTAAATTTTGTCAAATCTTTATGTAATAACTTTATGTTTTGTTTAAAAGCTATGGTTTTTGAAAAATAATCATATTAATGTACAAGTGCTCAATAATATTAACATTAACAAGCGATTAATTTACGCGAAACAACTCATAACTTCCGATGTGACTTTACTTATTTGTTAAACGTCTTCCTAAAATACAAACATGTAACGGTAAAACTGCAACCTTTTGTCTATTAACAGAACGAAACTCTACATTTCCGAGAATTCGGATAAATAAAATCGCTAGACTTGTAAAATACATTATAATAAAATCACATTTTCCTTAATTTATTCGTTTAAAAAGAATTATCCTATGAAATCTAGAGTAAGTAATTTTGCGTAGCTCAATTATGTGTTTGTAAAATTAGCGCAGCAATTTGATTGACTAAAGTAGTTGGATTTGTTTGTCAAATTAGTAATTCCTCCAGTCTCGCTGCGTGGAACTTCTTTTGTACGTGCTTGCTGAAATTGTAAAGAAATACAAACGTAAGGAGCCTAATCAGAGGAACAAACACAATTAATCAATCAAACCTCAATGAGTTCCGCCGCTATTTCATAGAAAAGCCTTTCAACGTTATCCGCCTCTTTGGCTGAAGTTTCCAGAAAATACATTCCATGCTGTTTGGCAAACTCTTCTCCAATCGCAGTCGGAATTTCGCGGTCGTCACGATCAGTTTTGTTTCCTATTTTTATTTTCGTATATAGTTTCAATTTTTTTTTTTTTTGGAATATTCAAAAGTCCTTACCAACTAAAATCTTGAGTACTTTTGAATTAGCGTACTCTTGAATTTCCCGCAGCCAATCTGGAAGACAGTCGAACGTTGGCTGGCAACTAATGTCGTACACTAGAATGAGAGCATGTGCCGAACGATAGTAGCTCTGGGTGATTGAGCGAAATCGCTCCTGGCCAGCCGTGTCCCAAATTTGCAACTAAGAAATTACTTAGTAATTTTTTCAATCGAACAGATTTATGTAGTTTTTACCTTAATTTTTTCTCCATCAACTTCTACAGTCTTGATCATAAAGTCCACGCCAATCGTAGCACCTTGTCCAGGTGGAAAAAGTCCCTGGGTAAATCTACGCACTAAGCAAGTCTTGCCAACTCCAGCATTTCCCACCAGCACTACTTTGAATAGGAACTTGTAGTCCTCCATATCGTTGCTGTAAGGATAAAGAAGAAAAGTAGTGGAATTATTTTTGCTAAGTACACATCTAAGGTTTCAACTGTCTAAGAAAGTTTTAAAATATGTTATGACATATTCCCAATCGTCAAAGAGATCAAATTCACCACACTTGAGGTTAACCTCATGTTGAACAATTCGGCGAATTAAACGCCACTGGACGCAACGGTCACATCTGTCAGTCTTGTTGTGCTGTTTATTTTCACTTCGAAGTTTGAATCAACTAAACAATTTATTTATAAGAACAACACTTTTTTTCATTTATTATCCTTTAAATATTAACTCAATTTTGTGAGACTTTTTAAAAGTAAAAGATAATTTTAGAAAATGTCGAATGAAATGGAAAACCTTCGCTCAGTGTACTTGTACGAGGAGGACCGCCTCAATAGTTTTAAAGCTTGGCCCTTTGGAGACGATGCTGTTTGCAACAAGTCATCCGTAAGTACTTAATTAAATCACAGTTGCTTTAAAACAAAAGTATTTAAACTTATTTCCAAAAAGATGGCAAAAGCAGGATTCTTTTGGCAAGGAACCGATACTGACATCGATATTGCTATCTGTTTTGTGTGTGGCAAAGAGCTGGATGGATGGGAAGCGACCGATGATCCGTGGGCAGAACACCGCAAGCATGCACCACAATGCCCTCTCGTTAAAATGGGAATCTCAGAAGAAGGTGAAATTTCGGTATGTGGAAGTTCAGCAATTTACTGATTGGATTAAGACAACATGTTTTTTTAAAGGTCGAGCAATTCATCGAGCTATTCCGGACGAAAGTTCATACAATTGTATCGGACCAACTGTCACGAAACTCCAAACGATTGATGCGTATTCTTCATGAGGAGCAGCGCAAGAATATATAGTAGACGTGCAACCATCTTTTTATTTATATTATCGCTTTTTGTATTATTTTATATTCCTTGACTTCTGGTACTAAAATACACTGAAGATGTCTCGATTGGTAGCAAAACTAACCTTTCTCTGGACCATTCTTTAAACCAACTTGTAACTTTTTTAACAATATACGAACAAAGACACATTTTTAAGAGGATACTACTGTTGTGACCGTTCAGGATGCAGCTCCAACACTGTCTGAACCCTGGTAGACAGCTACATTAAACAACATTACTTTTTAATTAATTAAATGCAGGAATGATGTCATTTAGAGCGTCGCGGCTCTATTTTGTTTTGACTCAAATGACGGGCGGTGTTCATTAAAAGGTGCCATTTAGATAATTGAAATATGTTATAAATGGATGTGGATAATTTATACATAAGGTGTTGTCCCTAAGGAAATGAATGCTAATAATGAAATGCGATATGCAACTTGTGAGTATCTGCAATGAATATAAAATCATCTTCTGATTGAGAACTAGAACTTAATTTTGGACTTGTGCTTGGGTTGGGGCATCAATTTATTGACAATTCTATAAAATTGATAAGACTCCATTTGTTGAAAAGTTAAAAGCTCCGACACTTATATAGCCGTAGAAGTGGCACTTAAAGGATCAAGACGAAAGTACATTTGCGACTAGTCTTCGGCCGGCAAGAACGCAGACGTGCTTCACATAGGCTCGCCCATTTCGTGCATAAAACAACATATCACGTATGTAAACGGTAAATGTGTGACGTAGTATGCACAGGCCAGAGCACAGGCCAAACGTGCCCCTAAAATAAATTGCTGGAGAGCCTTAGCGCACCTTTTTCCTCGCTGATATAACTCATGCATATAGGGACGGATTTGGCGTGTGAAGTCATTTATTTTTGATAATGTGAGGGCGGCCGGGTAATGTGCTTTAAGCAAATGGACGATATGTGGTTTATGAATCACAAAACCTTATGCTGATGTTTTACTGTTTACTTTTGTAGACTTCTTTATTGGGGTAATTCTTGAAATAATAATAGTTTTTCGTCTGCTCTGTGGTTGCCGGTTGGCCCTTGCGGTACTTTAACGGCCAATCATGCGTGCAAGCAACATCCAAAACAGTTAGATACAATATTGACCGGAATATCCGACGGATGCGTGTTTGTCACACATCAGCCAGCAGCTGTGTGCAATGGCGTGCGGCCACCCCTTTCGTGATTCGTGTTCTGCCCAATTGAGCTAAATTTTGGGCTTATCTCTTCTAGCACTGGCAATAAACGAAAAAATTGTTTGTCGAAAGCCAATTCCCAACGGCCTCGTCCTTTGTCGCTAATAAACGAATTTCTTTAGAAAACTCCAATTCAGCTGTTGGCATATGTATGCAACAAATTTATAGTTTCTCGATAACTCCAACCCATCCCACCCATTGCGGCTGAGTTCTGACAAGAATGTATGAGCACGAGGCGGCCTTCTCGACTGTGGTCGGATATCATCTACATGTCACATCCCCTGGGGGCTGGCAATAGCACGTACGTATATAGATATTTTGTCACATGAATTTTTTATGCTGTTTCAAAGAAAATTGGAAGTTCATCCCCGAGAAGGATTTCAATTTTCTGTGGTGCCTGTAATCGATTTCCATCAAAGGCTTTAGCAGAGAAATTTCATCTTGGAAATATTCAATTTCAAGTGTGGCATGTTTACGACGGCGCGCCTTATTTCTCTCACCGTTCGCCGGAAATTCGTAATCCTCTTTAGACATTCAGTGCATATACCATATAAACCTTTTGTCGTGTGCATGTTTTTCAGTGCACTTCTCCCCAATATGAGGCCATAACCTATGCCGGCAGTTGACTCTTTTG
>JANSTS010006566.1:9307-19363 GCA_026546915.1 Sylvicola fuscatus
CAGTGCTGTCGAGTGTGTATGGACACGTAAAGATGTACGAGAGCAAGGTGAAATTGTCGATTTAATGAGATTCTGGAACAAATGCGATTTATCCAAAAATGTCTTTCGCTATGGCATTTTACCTGTCGATACGGCTGTCGTTGGCCACCCTACTGTAAGGGTAGCGCTGTGTCGTCTATTGGTACTTTCGGTACGGGTTTCAACTAGATGGGGTACATAAGTGTGATTGGTTTGTATGGATGCACATGTTTGGGTGATACTGTTTCAGTTTAATTTCAATGAATGGAATCTGGTTGGTATGCTTTGAAGAAAATGATTGACAACCATTACAGATCTGACAGGGTGTATTAACATATTTAGAAGGAGATTGTAACATTCCCCTAAAGATTATTCGTATTAAAACCTACAACAAGCACCCTGTTGCAAAAAATCGTCCTGCTCACCTTTCAGACGATTTCAAATAATAATCCTGAAATAATTAATGAATTTTAATATATTCTCGTAGTTAGCAGAACTATTCCATTCAATTAAATGCTTATGTTGTTACAAAATTGTTGCCTTCTTTTCTAATCCAATTAGTATATGTTAAACGTAAAGCATCTAAGTATTACTGAATTTATTATACATTCTCCCTTAAAACTAATACCAGTAGTCAGCAGCCGCAGTTTGAATGTACGCAATCAGTCGCAACCCGCAGAGATTTTCTCGCCACCACCCACCCCAAGGGGGTGCGTGCACTGGGACGCATGCGTCCTGCAGCCACCGCACCGTTGCAAGCTGGTAACAATTTTATGAGTTCATGACCAATGATACTTCAACAAGAAGATACATTCGGCTTACTGTATGTATACGCAGCAAGTATATGCAATCTGTATTATGTATTCAATACATCGGTGTGCTTGCACATTATGTACACGAGCGTCGTTTTCCACAATGTTCAACAAAGAAAATGGTGGTCGTTCGATTTGGGCTGCTCTTTTGTTTTGCCCTGAAATTCACACCAGCGATAGTTGCCTTAATGACTTGTTTATTGCGTTCTTAAACGTTAGATCTTTTATTTGTTTGTCTTAAATACTTTTAGTTACAAATGAAATATGAACGAAAGCATTACTTTAAGAACTAAATTCATTGTTGAAAATGATTGTTTATGTAGATGATTTAATCTAGATCTACTTTATCTGAGCCATTTCAACTAAAAATGAATCGTAACACTGAATCGGTGGAATAATTGTGAAATGAAATTGGATAACATTTTTTTATTTATAAATCCTTTTTAATTTTGCAAAAGTCGCTTTGATTCATCATAAAATAAAAAGCAGACGTAATAGATCAATGCGCACAAGCTGGGCTATCCGCTATTCCACTTGAATTTAAATGATTTACAAACAAAAGGCGTTTATGGAGATAAGATCGACAGTTTGAAAAAAAAAACAGTAGTCGGTACTTTAAAGAAAACCAATTGATCAAAAAGATTCCAATAGGTGAGAAACACACAAAAGACAAACCAATGACAACTGTATCTTTGAAATACTAAATATAGTTTTAAGATTTAATCGCTTCAAACATAAAAATTAATGTTCACTCAATTCTCCAATTAATGTATTTTGAATGACACCGTCATTTTCAAGTAATAGCGAAGTCAAAAGATCCCAGAGTACCACTAATTAGGAAATCTCTTTGACTATCCGCTCCCATGATCGGTTCGAAAATCGAAGTTCTGCTAATATAATTATAATGCTGTATTCGACTTTCCGACAAAAGATGCCATTCTTATACTGGATAAATAATTGATGTGTTAAAAGATGTGGCGGAAGCTTTAAATACGGTTTAGAATCCATTCCCGTATGAGGGAAGTAATAAATGTAAGGCGACCTTCATAAAAAAACATCTATTTAGCTACTGACTCTTAACTAAAAAATAAAAAAGATATTAATCTTAAAAATCAGGATTTGAATTGTTAAATTCAAACATTCACACGCACCGTCGCGTAGCGTCACTTTACCAACAACAGCATATTGTTGGAGTAGTGGCTGTTTGTGGTCATAACCTTGGCTTGCTACGAAATCCGCAGAAGTGCTGGCACAAAATGTACTTCGGCCATGTGCTCTTTTCAGGCTTGCCTTAAAAAAAACAACAAAAACAACAACAACAACAACAACAACGAAAAAACCGTCGACAAGAAGAGAATGCAAACAAAACAGCAGTCACCTCTCGCCGCCGCGCCACCTCGTTCGCGCGGCCATCTGGTAATTTCTGCAGCGTTCGCGTCATTGATTTCGATCGATCTGCATTGAATATATTTTTCGCCTAGCACAAAAATTATGTGCGCGATTGTGTGCGTCGCCCCTTTCTTCAAATCTGCTTATGAATTCTTTTTCCAGAAGCTTTTGTTCGTGTCCTCACGTAGCTTTGAGTGGCCACTTGAATCTACTTATCTTTCGTTTCAGCGTTCCTTTTGTGTGTGCGCTGCTACACAATATGCGAACACAACTTCTTTTTTCCCCTACATCCATCCTTCATATTTGCTTCGAATCCCCCTCCCCGCCGTACCCATTTTTCTATTTCACATATTATTATATATTATAGGTATTTTGTGTCGCGCCATGTTCCTCCCCACCGTGTGTGCATCGCCCTACCGTGTTACAGTCGAAGAATGCATTGGTTCGCCTTTGACATCGTTAGCCAATGCCTGGAACAATGCAAAGGTATTCGCTGGCTGGCGCGATATTCGGTTGATAAACATTTGACAGAGGGTAGAAGTAAATACGGCCCACCAAGTGTGTTGCGATTTCCGTTGGCTACAGACTGCCAGTTGGCTGGTCTTAGGTTTACCAAATGTCGTGGTGTTTGGCCTCAAAAATCCACTTGAAAGGCGGACTCTAATGAGCTTTATGTTTCAATAAAACAAATGTTTAGCTTCAATTATTTTCAATATCGTCAAATTTTATTTAATAATGCACTTGAAGAGTGCGTCTTTTTGATTACAATAGGTAGAATTTGTAATTAATTGATAAAAGCTGATCACATCGATCATTTTATGGAAAAAAAAACTTAAATTAAGTTTTTGATGTAATTTTATCCGACTTTCTACCTCACTAAACTAATTTAAATTTGTTCTAGCTTTATTTCCAGTAACCTTGTGTATTGCCACGTTGCTGGTAGCCACTTCCACCACTACCGCCACCACCACCACCGCTACCGCCACCACCACCGCCACGGTTACCGCCTCGGTGATTTGATTGTTGGTACGGGCTATTTCTGTCTTGACCACCTCCATAGTTGTTGCGCTGTTGCCAATTGGAGTTGCTGTTTCCCTGTCCCTGACGATTGTTGTACTGGGAATTGTAGCCGCCGCCGCCGCTGCCGCCCCTACCACCTCTACCGCCTTGGTAGTGTTGCTGATTGTTGTGCTGCTGGTATCCTCCTGAGCCTCCGTAATTTTGATTTCGATTTTGCTGCCAGTCTCCTCCACCTGCAATGTTGCAAAAGGTACATATTCATAATATTTTCTTTGTGGTTGTTATTATTATTGTCGAACATAACTGTTTTGTCAACATAATTGGATATATTGCCAATAATCGGCTTAATACATTGAATGTCGATATTAATAGACTTATTATTGTATCGACAAGATACCTATTTTTGAAAATACATAAAAACAATCAATTCAATATGATAACAAACACTTTAATTGTGTGGCAATTTCTCACAAGACTAATTAGTCTTCAAAGTAAAATATAAATTATCTTAATTCAATGTAATACAAAAACAGTGTCCAATACGATTAAAAGCACTTGACTGTGCAAACATCGACGTAACAAAAAGATTATATCGCCATACAAACCAAAAAGTGGGAAATGTAAAACTAGCGAGTGTGACTGGTGAGAATTTATAGAAAAGTCAAGTATCCATTTTTGAAGAAATGCAAAATAAAATTGTATCAAAAGAAAAATAACAAGCCCAACCGCCTCTGATGATGGCATATTCAATAAACACGTACAATCTCTTTTTATGACATTACATAAATTCTACATAAATGCCGCATTACATCTCAATACACGAGCTACAAATCCCATACCAATTTGAGACTAAATAAAGGAAAGAAAGGCAGCACATTAAAAAATATCGTTTTCTCTGCACGAAAAGAGATTTCTAACTGCGGATTTTCCATTTTCACTCACTTACATTTGATGTATCTTTACTCATTACACAACACAGAGAAGAAGTCAGAAGCCAACGAAGCAACCTGATCTACAAATATCTACCCAATTAATTTGTGCAACGCCACAGTTGCCATCGGCGCAAAGGAGAGAATGCGGCTCTTATAGGCGCACACCCAAAGCTCAAGTACTTGCGCGCAATGTGAAAGGTATAAAAAAAGCTTAATAAATAAGCCCTTTGTACGAATTGAAAATGATGTAATTAAAGGCCACGACAACACCAAGCGCTCAAAAAAAAAATGTGTCTCGCGGTTTTGATTTACTTTCTTTCAATTTGTACGCCGTCGTTTCTTTATCCATTCGAGATGAATATTATCATCATATTAAACAAAAGATAACCGTGTCTATTGACAAATTATATCCCACAAAAACGCTGAATTTAAAAGAAAAGTTGGAAAGGGTTTAAATAAAAATAAAACAATCTGAACAAAATAAACGCAGACAAATGCGAGACGAAGACTTTATGAGATAATAACGGGAGCTGTAAATTGCAATGAATTCATTTTTCGCTTAATCTCATTACAGTTAAGCAGAATGCACAAATTATAGTATTTAATTATTAATTACACATTTAATTCAAGAATCAGTTGAAAATATGAATTGTTAAGAAAGTTTTTAGGTCAATTATAACCGTTAACACAAGCATGTTTTAAGCATTAAATCATCCACATTGGCCGAGGAAATCATAATAAATGCAAAGCAACCCCTTAACAACAGTGGCTGATCCATCAATTCGCGTTTGCCGCCCTTAAAGTCACACTGGACCCGAATCATATCGTTTTAATTCCGGAAGTAAGCAAATAATAATCAAATCCTCTTGTACCATGCGAGCTTATGCCCCCCACAAACGGCTATTAGAAGGTTGATCAGAGACATGGTATTTGGCTGTCGCCTCATCGGCTGTGCTGCAGGTTGCGAGGAAACAACGAAAGTTGTTGAGGCGTGTGCACGTGACGCCCTCACAATGGGGTGCAATTATCGCAGACAAAGGACAATGTATATGGCGAAAAACGGAACGGGAAATAATGGAAGAGCAAAATACGACGACAGCAACAACAACAGCGGTGCCCAACAAATACAACATGAGAAAAGAAATCAACAATCATGCGGCTTTGTGTACATCATACAGCAGCATACCATGAGCATGAGCGCCTTCCTTACTTCTCATGTGTCAAAATTGAAGGAAAAAAACAGGGATATTGCACGTTTTTGGTGACATCCGATTTTGTTTGTTTGGTTTTTCATTTCTTCCTAGCTCGTATGTGTGTAGATTTTTTGGAGTAGACCTTCAAGCGGGATTATTGCATGAAGTGTCTGGCACTTGTGTGTGTGTGTGTGCATTGAATGCTCCAGAAGTGGGTCTAATGTGGACGCCTAATTGTGGTTGGCGTATGGGAGAAAGTCTAGAAAGGGGTGGTCAGCTCTGAATGGTGTTTCATAATTGGTTCCATGCATTTAATAAAGTTGGAAAGCGACCAATTCTACTGAAACTTTAAAGTGGTGAACTAAGAATAATTTGAAATGTTAGGAAATTTGCAGTTCTCCTTAAGGCTTCCGTCAAAACAAAAGCCAATTCCAAGTCAGAAAACAAAATTAATGATGCCATAATGCACAAAGAAGAAAGATAATTTGCAACTATTATTTTTTATGTCGTCGCTAAAAAAAACACGTCCAAACTGCTCTCCACCAGCCTTAGATGGATCGCATAACAATAGCAAAAGAAAGAGTGTGCACATCCTTAAATATTAATGACTTATCTCGGTGTTTCGTTTCCCATCTTTCATATTACCATTGTCTACATTCATTATAATTTCGGGGTATTTGCGTTAAAATTCGCCTGTGGGTGCTGCTTCATTTCCATCGCATTGTTGCTTCAATCTGCACAGCTCTCCGGCTCTCTGGCTCTCTTTGAAACCCTTAAACCCTTGCGCTCCGCCGAGCCGCCCCCCAAACAACTCACCCACTCTGGGTGCACGCCGACTTTTGACGCTTGCACACGGTTCATTTGCCGTCATTATTACCAGCGCACAGAACGTCGCATATTGTTGTTGTCAAGTTGACGAAGATCCACCACTAGAGCACGTACGCTCTGTGGCAATTATGATTATATTTTGTGTTTCTGCACGTCAAGTTTTCACCATTTTCATTTTACAGATTTTCCAGCGTGTTTGATTTCTTTAAATTATGTTATATCGCTCCACGTTTTGCTGCAATTATCTCGATTTTCCATGGATTTATTTTTATTTCGCGTTGGATTTATTAATTGTATTTTTTTTTCGAACAAAAAAACTGCATTTGAAAAGCATTCAGATATAAACAAATTAAATGTTTCGACCAAAAATTTTGTTTTTATATTCAATTATTAACAGCGAAATATCACGTCTATATTAATTTTAAAAAGGAGCTCATAAAAGTGATTTTCATATTCATGTACTGGAACAGCATAATTAATATCAGACCCACTGAAAGAAAATTGATTTACAAAGAAAACGCTTACCTTGTCTATTGTCGTGGTAAGAATTGCTGTTGTAATTTCTCATCGATCCGCCTCCAGCATTACCATAACCGTAACCTCCGCCCCTTCCTCCTGAACCGCCGCCGCGGGTTGCGAAATCAACCATTCTATGTCCGGCCGCGCCCAAAGACGCCTGACCAGCATGATTCCGATTGAAACCCACCACCGGTCGATAGTTGTTTGGTCGATCTTCATCAGGACCAAGAGTTTTCGGTGGCTCGATGGCGCCCGCCAATTTAACAGCTGGAAATACAAAAGTATCGGGATACTTTGGATCGCGATACCTCACCGTTATTACATTGTTGTCCTCGACATCACGTAGTCCATTGATAGGCGAGTCCAAAGTGCCGTCAATGTCAACCGAATCGGTGGCCAACAGCACATTTCCTTGCATGCCGTCAATGAGAACGGCAAATTCCTCGTCGCTCTCCTTCTCATGATCTTTGTACAGAGCTTTTATGAATTTGTAACCATCATTTTCAGGACCCACGTACAAGCGATCATCACCGCGGATGTTGCGAGCGATTTCCTCCGGCGTCAAATATTTATAGTATGGTTTAAGCGCCTTGAACAAGCGTCTCTCATCGACAAACGGCAGCAAGGCGACACCTTGCCAGGCAAACTTTTTGCCATTCAAATCAATTTTAAAATCAATTGGATAAAAGTCAATAATTGGAGATGTTGGTGATGCCATTAAGACGCCCCACGGTTCAGGAACATGAGAGCTACTCGCCGCTGGAAAGACGCCCATCAACTGTTCTAGTGGCTTGAAAGGAATCGTGTTTTTCTCGAAATCAGTTGACAAACCGACAATGTTGATAAAATCAGACGCAAACGGGGCATAATGATAGGGGAAGTACCATTGCCATGAGGCGCATCCTTGATAGTAGTATTTAAGAACCCAGCACAATCCACGAACGTATTGCAACGCAACTGAATAACGAAAGTTTGGATTACCCGGGGGTACATCAAACTTTGATTCATAGTATCGATCTTTAAACCCATCCTCCCATAAGCGAACCTCATCATTTTTCTGGTAATCTTCAGGTTCGTCGTCATTTTTCTCCTCATTGGCTTCATTGTTATCGTCCAACTTGCGTTTGACACCCTTTCGCTGTGATTCCTCTGCATCGGTGGGCTTAAGTAACGCTTCTAATGGATTGTTATTTGGAGTTCCTCCGCTCATTCGTATCTTGGCCGCTTCTAAGCGCGCATTTTGAATAGCTTGTGGCTGATTGCCACGTCCTAGTGCAGTCGGCGCCCACGGTGTCTTCATAATCTCGCCAAAATTTGGAGTCATCCGACGTTTTTTGGCCTTTTCACGCTCCTTAAACATCACCTCTTTGCGCTGGCGCTCTTGAAATATCTGATCTTCCATGGCGCCTAAATCGGTTAGGATCATTTGAACGCGTTCCAAATTCACGTCTCCCGAATCCGTCAACCAACCAAGCGTTTTGTATACGCACTTTTTGTACAGGTCAATAAGGCGATCGATCGCATTTTCTCGAATCTCTAAACTAGGCAAATGCGGCAAAAAGTCGTTACCAACGAAGAAACACATGAACACCCAGTCATCAATGGCGCGATCAAAATCGTACCTGTAATTGCAAGACTGTTGTTTTAGGATTTTTGCAATTTTAAAGGCAAAATAAGGACTTACTTGAATGGCAAATTAGGCATGGCTAATGTCTTTGTGAGGTATTCTCTTAAAACAAAGAGACGAACAAAAATGAAGCGCACCTCGGCTGCTGGTGGTGGTGCATCAGCATTCAAAGTGGCTTCATTAAGGCCTTCACACTTTGCCATTTCGTGACCAAATTGTCCACACATTTCACATGGTCTTGGCTTGTTCGGCAGAAACTCCTCTCGAATGATTGTAAAATTGGGCTCATGAGTTGCCAATCCCAACATAATCAAATCAGCATCAGCCCCACACAGCACATGCTGCGTATTGGGATCGTGGTCAGGTTGTGCACGTTGCTTTCTTATGTAGTCCATAATTTTGTGCTCACCTTCACCAGGCACGTTAGCATCTGACAAAATTACTTTGATGTTCGTCCATCCAGGAGCGTTATTCAATCGATCGTGGATGTAGTAGTGGAGACAACGACTCAATCTCTCCATGAACGGTGTGCCCGGTGTAATGCAATTGGAATCAAAGTGCTCACCCTTTTCTTTGACAGGTGGCAGCTTAGCGCCAGCCGCTTCTAAGCGCTCACGAATTCGCTCCATTTCAAGAATTTTTTCCGAAGTTTCTTTAGAAGCACGGAATCGACGAGAACGTTGTTGATTCATTTTGGCGCGTGGTGCCACACCATCGATTGCCATGTACAAAACTTTGCGCGGACGGACAATGGCAAACAGGCGATCGATGCACTCAAAAATGGCCACCATCATTTCATCTTCATTCTTGGGCGCCGGTTTATCTTCTGGATGTGTACAAGGATGTATAATCCCGTTCATATCTAGATACAGATTGTCAAATTCTACGCCGTTGGGATTTGGCTGAGAAGCGTCGTCCAAAATTGGATTTCCATCTTCGTCGTATGTCTACAAGTATTTAAAAAATTCTTAGAAATGCATACTATTCGAGTAAATAACAACCGTTTGTGGTGGCTATGCAATGTGAGGTTATGTTTTCAAAATATGTTTAGCCATTTATATACAATTCTCTTTAAATTGCACAATATTTAATACATAAAATTGTTGCACCTTTTTTCAATGAATGTAATATAACAAATCATAACAAACCTTGTTCTCTACACAATCCACAATAACGCTCGGGTACTTGCGGCTTAACCATCTAAAGAATGCTGGTACTCCCATTATGTACCAAAGTTTTTGAGAAAATTACAATTACAATTTATCGGTACTGGTTCAAAGAACAAAATTAGCTTTAACTAGAACAATCTAACAATTTCTTTGTAATTTAAAAAAAACAACAATAAATTTCGTGTGTACACGAGTACACAGAAATGTTAACAATTGTGAATTTATGATGCCTATATATATTCGAATAGTATGCCGCGTACGATACTGTCACTTTGGCAACATTTCGAAATATCTTATGAAACTGTTATACAAGTACAGTTAGGAATATTTCTTTTAAAATATCTATATGTGGGAAATAGCTAAGACTCAATCCCAACAATAACAAAGTTTTGTTATATACAGATTCAAAATCTTATGTAGGTTGACATAAAGCGAACTTGAACACAGTTATTGTGGTATCATTCATATTTTAAAATTGCATTTATATTTTATTTATATTTACATAATTGCGCTACAGTGCATTTTTGGCACTTTTGTTTGCATCTAAAT
>JANSTS010006567.1:0-19358 GCA_026546915.1 Sylvicola fuscatus
TAGCATTTAGACGTATATAACTCTTACGCCGGCTCTCCCTGCCGCGTGGTTTTTTATATTTGCAGCCATAACCAGTAATTTTCAATTAGTACAGATGTATTCTCTATAACCTTTGGAATCTATTTAACTCGATCTTATCTTGAGGCAAATCCTCTAGATTTTGGTCACATCTCTTAAAAATTGAAAACCGGCCAAAAAACGGCACTTGCTTACTTGAAAAGGCCTTGTATGGCTCTATACCAATAATTTCGAGCTGGGACACTATTTATAACAAGTTAAAATAAATAATATTATATTATAAAAGTGTTGAAATCATTAATTTATTGAAATAGTTAATATACATTTTAAAATAAATTGTTTTATACATATATTGTATACGCGTTTGCATACTGTGTGTGGCAACGCTCATTTTGTTGGAAATGTAATATACTATTTTTTTTATGATATTATATAAAATATTAGCATGCTTCAGCAGCTTAGTGCAAATTTGTGTCGATGTCAGGTCCTTCTATATTGCTGCACATTGGAGGTTGTTAAATTAGCCACAATAAAGTTGGAATTGAAAACAAATGGTGTAGTTTCTTTTATAATTCGGCATCCTAAATCATTGGACTGTTTACAAGTTTTAAATAAAGTACTTGATACTTATTGGCATTTCTTATGCAATACATATTTCTTAAATCAATTATTTTTGAATGAACAGCTACTCTAACGAATTCGCAGGTCACACCAAAACCATTGTTGATGTAATTAAAAGTTGTTGAAAAGCTTTTTCTCTTTCAAAACGAAACTCATTAAAAGCATAGTCAAAGATGGCCAATATCTAAACAACCTCCCAACGCGACCTGAGATCCCATTACTTCCAATGATTCATTTCATTGTCACGAATTTCGTTTTATAGTATAAATGATTACACCTACCCTTTTCTTTTTAAGCACATAATTCCATTGAAATCACGTTAATGAATTTCAGTCACATTTCAGTGTGTCCTTTCAGAATCTTTTAACTTTTAATTAGAGCAGTTAAATTCTATTGTCTGCATTTACTTGTGATGTTAACGAAAAAAGTGGGTACTTATTCTTTTCCGTCTTCCCTACAAATAATGTATTCCTTTTGCGTCCACGGTACTAACCAATTGCGAATGTGTGTCCATAAAAAAAAATAATAATCTAAAGGAGCTAAACGCAAATCCCAACAATATATAGATATAAAAGTCGAGCATTTTAAAAATTTAAAATATTATTATAAAAATCGAAAAACGATGGTAAGACCTTATTTCTATTGACTACATTGGTATTTAAACATGTATAAGAAGTACTCTTGTTATATGACTTTTTTGACAAAAAAAATCTAATTATGAGGAAATGCGTTTTGACACCCTGACACCAGACTGGTCGAGATTTTTTTTGTGCGACCAAAACTGTATGTTTATACATACGTCCGTAAGTTCGTTTTGGATGCCCAATATTTTATTCACACTGCACTTTATTTTATATATTATATTATTTATATTTTAAAAAATCGATGACAAATACAGTGACAAAAAAAATTGTTTGTTTTTTTAATTTTTCAAATGAGAACTTCAAATGTAAAAAAAATATCGGAAAATTGATGGTATTTTTTTTTTTAATTTATTTTTGGAAAGTACATTTAATGCCATTTATGATTTAATTTTTTTTTTTGGCATATGACCACCACGACTAACCGTCACGAATCGCATCCGATAAACTAAATTTTGACCACTTTTCTGAACATTTCTGGCCATACTTCATCAATGGCTTGCTTAATATTGTTCTCTAATGCTACCAGAGTTTTTGGTTTCTCAACACAAACCATGGATTTAACACACCCCCAAAGAAAACAATTAGGAGGCATTAAACCACATGATCTAGGAGGTCAATTGACAGAAACATTTAAAATGAAAAATTGTCTCTTTAGTTAATCGATGGTTGCGTCCGATGTATGGCACGTAGCACCATCCTGTTGGAACCCTATGGTGGTCTGACTCAAAATCAAATGATGGTGAAACTGAACCAAATTTTGGTATGTGGAGTAGAAAGCCATTTATCAAAAAAAAAAAATGTAAATATTTTTTTTTTTGTTAAAGTTAAAGTCAAAAGAACAACGCGAAAAAGTATTAACGTTCTTGGATTTTTCTCACAAACAAATCCACAATTTTTTTTATATATTTTTTACTATGTTAATTATATATCAATTACGCGTATTTGGTCAAAAAATAGAGGTAGAATATTTTTTACATATGCAAACAATTTTATAAAATATGTCAAGGTATGCAACATAACTTTTCAAGGTCAAATACCGATTTTTTTTTTCTATCTGTTGGACCGTTAACTTTGCTGAATTAGTCAAGGTCCAAAAAAAATTCCTTCAAGGTCAAAAACCGGTTTTTTATTGATAGAAATAGGTTTTGCTCTGCTATACATAAAACCGATTATTTTTTGACAATTATTTCTTCTACATTAAAAAGGCCTTATTGAGACGAACAGCTTTCCTGAATGTGCCAAGGTCTAAAAAAAATTCTTAAAGGTAAAAAAATGATTTTGAGTTGAAAATAGCGTTTTTTCTGCTACATTTAAAAAAAATTCTTTTTGGTTAAATTCCTTTTATTAAAAAGTTCTCCCATATATTGTAAAATGTATGGAGAATTACTTCTCAGCAAAAATTACGTTTGGCCTCTACTTTTTGTCGGTTCGCAGTTCCCTCAGCAAAATGTAGCGCTTGTAGTACTTTATACGCGTCCAAATATTTATTTATGAGATTTTCGACTCACAAATTTGATAGTTCGACACAAATATATGAATTCACAGCTATGATTAAATATTAAATAAAGGGATTCTAATTACTTCTGCTGTACTTTTCAGCAGCGTACTAAGCAGAATGTAATAAAATCATATAGTTACTTCAAAATCGTAAACTACTACTTGTACATAAAATCAGCATTAATAAAAAATGAAATGGTGTAATTAGGTCAAAGAAAAAGTATTTACAAAAGAGAAAAAGAACTAAGGAATATCAAACAAATGCGCGTTTGTGACAGTCTGTTTTTTGGTCTTTGTATCAAAAGTTACATAAAGATATGAAAAAAATGTGTGCACTTTACTATGTGGTAGGCTCTGGCCGGCCAATCACTGAAAGGTAGAATGATATGCAAGCTTACAAGATGTCGCAGACACACAAAACATCGATAAAAAACAGTTTTAATCATTGCAGTAATGGCTATTTAAAGAATTATATTATTATTTTATTAAATTGCGGCTGAAAAACGTGTTTTTATTTTAGAGATTCACAGTTTTCAAGTTTAAAAAAGTAAAATATTTTGAATATCAATGAAACTGGGGCTTTATAGGAAAGATCATTTTGTCACCGTTAATGTGTAATTTGGAAAGTTTGTGTCCGTTGTCAAGATTTTGTGATGCTATGCCGTAGTTGTATTAACTGCAGTATAGTTTGGAAACACATTTTCCTGGGGCATAAATTGTATACAAATTAACATGTATGATGCAATAGATGATATAATCTGAAAAAAACGACAATGTGTTATTAATAAAGAATAAAAAACACAAAGTGGAGCCATAATTATATTAATAATTGGCTCTGTAAGTAAGCTTTTTTGGAAAAAATGACTGAAAATCATCTTTTATCTAGGAACCGCCCTTTTACACTTAATTAAACAACATATTGTCTGTTAAATATTAGTATCTTTAAACAAAGCTAACCTTTCGAGCAATATGCACTTGTATATTTCATATTATACACAAAGGTTTAATTCACTGGAATCTAATTTTACAAAGCTTTCCCGCTCCTTTAATTGACAAATATTTCATGTCTCTCCAGTCTCCATATATAAAAATTAGCCGTATGATATATTCTACAAAACACAATCGTGAATTCTTGTGTTGTTTTTAATTGTTCAATGAAATATATCAATGAAAATAGAAATAATCTTCCTTTTTTTAAATGTACGAAACTAAACACGCATTTAGATTTTCAAAAGTTTTTGCGTGAAAATTTTGTTACAAACTAATTTTAATTCCGAGGATGTCAAAACGTGTTTAAGCTTTAAACAAATTTTTTTTGGAAGTCAATCACCACAATTACAAATTATTTGGTGTATGAAAAACGATTGCAGTTGATTTATGAATTAAACACGGACTAACTTACCGCTTGGAGCAAATCAAAATTTAGTATAATAAATCCGAATCCTGAAAATTTGAACTTCTGGTGAACGATTTGGAGAGAGAACTGTTGGACCTTCAAATATATAAGTTTATGCATTATGTAATTTTAAGAAGTCAAAAATTTTAAAACTTGTTAATGAACGTTAAAAAAACACGGCATACCATTGAATGGAACGGTTTGTTCGTCTGAAAGTGCATGATATTGTGGAGTTGAAACCCGGTTTTGTGTATCTGAAATAATAAACAATGTATTAATGCTTTACAGTTTTCTGTTACAGAAAAAATACGGATAAAATATAATAGAACTTATGAGCTTTGAGTCATAACCTTACGCATTTACCTTACTCATGCAAAATTCACACGATGAAAATAAAATAATGAGATTGATAAGAGGAGGGAAGGAACATAAAATTGATTCAATCCAGAAAGGATTTGTTCCGAAATGCAAAGCTGCATATGTCCAGTATGAGTTGACGGTGAGGCATATGAAAACAGCCAGAATATTCACAAGCTCCGACATACCAAAGCATGTGTTCAAGTGTATGGAAGACATCCACAGATCAGCGTAGGCGCTCTTAAGGGATTTCAACCTGCTAAGGTGTGTTCCACCAGATTCAAGATGTCTTTGTCGGGTCAGCTGAACTTTAATGACTCTCAATAGATCGCAAATTTTTTCTACCCGAAAGGCTATCATGTCGATGTAAAAAATGTACAACAAGTTTGCAGAGCGGCATATAAAGTAATTTAATTCACTGGCGTACCAATTGAGACTCCACGGTTTGTTCTCCGAGATCCAGCCCATGACACGAATCTCAAATAGAGTACAAACAATTTGGGTGGTACACAGCTTGAAAGCGCACATACTCATCGACATTGAAACTTCCGAATTCATGTCAATTCCATTATTTTGCAAAGCCGCGTCTACTTTTCGGAAGCACTCCCAGAGCTTGTGGTGGAAATGACGGCTTCGGACAGACTGAATTACTATAACGGTGTGGGCTAAAGTTGGAGCTGCGAATTGCATAACGTCTGTTATGGCGCCGATCACATCATTTAAGAAAAATACCGAGGACGCATAATATGTTACGACGCAACAAATTACGAAAATTAAAGCCAGTTGAAACAATGCTCGACCAAACAGTGTCTTCACAACTCCAGATGTTTCTTTCAGTGCTAAAATGCAAATCCCGCACACTTGGAAATACAGCAAAATCGATGTTGCCGCCACCATAATAATTTGAACAATCAAGAAGCGCAGGGACACGCGACAACTTTCCTTTAACAGCTACGACACTATAGTGACGTTGAATCCCGAAGTGCTAAACGCATTTGATTTATAGAACACACACCTCATTTATCGTAAAGTAATACCAATTTGTCATTGCTACACTATTTGCTTGACGGCAGACCATTTGTCAGAAATAATGGTTCAGCAGAAATAAACGTTTAACCCCTGCAAAAATGAGATATGTTTACTTCACGAAAGTGGTTATTAACCATTTTCCGTGCTCATTGTTTTGACAATTACCACACAAGCGCGCTCGAACACAATAATTAAATATGTTGGCAGTAAGGCTGTTGGCCAGGCTCTTTCGCCCCACTGTTTACGTATAAGAAGTTACCAATGTCGTAAATGTGTGCATTTATGTTTTCAAATGCTGTCTTATACAAATGAATCTGTTTTTGAATTTTTATGCATATAATAAAAAAACAAATGATGTAGACACACACTTTGACAATATTTATTGGCTATCTAATTTCGCGTATTTTGGTGAATTATTAAATTGGTGATATTAGACCTTTAACTCGCAAACAGGTGAATTAATTAAAACCATTTAATCATATGTGGTGTTTTGGTATAATATATCCTTATGATAAGTAATTAATTTTTTTCAATGTCAATCGCCAACAAATATTATAACGTTTATGGTTTTTGTGCAGTTTTTGTGTTATAACCTAAAATATTTTTTACATTTATATATATGGTAGTTATATATATATATATATATATATAATATACCAGAGATTTTTCTGCAACATCTGACCATACAAGATTTTATATACTTATATCCAATTTTTTGGTATGTACTATGTAAATATTAACGCAATACATTTTATGTTATAAAAAGACGCGTAAAGTAATGTTGACATCAGCATATATTAAGAAAACTTTGGAAAAGCAAAAAAAATCCGTTCATAGATAATTTATTAATTAAGTAAATAAAACAAGGAAAGCGTAGACGCTTAAATCCATTTCACATGCATTTAATCATTTAAGACTAGACGGATGCTTTAACAAACATTTCTCGTAAATGCTTTCTATCTGCTATTGAGATAGCACGATATACCACGATTTCCGTTTTATAGACTTACCCTCGTTTATTATAACGAATGTATTCATTGAAGTTGAATGATTAATAAAATATACATTTAACTACTCGAGAACCATATGCCAATACATTGAATGGTGTGCGGCAAATACATTACAATTAAGTTGTTATTAATTATTTTTTTAAACTAATAAATACGATTATAAAATGTATGGGAAAAACAAGCCACAGGGAGAGCCATCGTAATTGTTTATACTCGTATACACAAAATCGATGTGGTTGAGCAAGGGTAATTCAATAAAAAATAATTTAAATAAAATATGAGCTAAAAAGAATTTTTTTTTTACACGTAGCAGGACGAAAACCCTTTTTTTTTCTACCAAATTTCAAATATTAAACATGTTGTTGGTCTCAATAAAACTTTTAATAATGTAGAAAATAAAATCGTCGAAAAGTAAACCGTCTCATATATACCAGAGCAGAATCTATTTTATTCTACAGATACAGATAAAGATATAAAAAAATTGTTTGTTAGAGAAAGATCATTAATGGAAAACATTCTTACCATTCTTGTACTTCAAAGTTTGTATTTCTATCGCATATAAATATGAAGAAAAATGTAAAATATAAAAAAACGGTCAGTTAATAAATTATAAAATGCAATCAAAGTTTTTTTAAGGTTTATTTTGCTGTATCTGTATGTACAGCATTTTTGCTTTTGGTATTTCAACGGGATGTAATCAGGGGTATATCGTATAATCAATAGCAAACAACAGAAAATATTTATTTTCGCAGTGAAAATATAATATTAGGTTGGTGAAAAAGAAATCCATTATTTTTACGATTGTTGCTTCAGAGGCATATATCTCGCGAAGTGCATTTGCCTATACGTACTTATACTCATTGGCAACAAGTTGTACTCGCTCATTGTTATGGGATAGATTGATTCCGTTATGAGTTAACACATGTCAAAGATGGAGGTCAACAAATAAAAAATTTAGGTACATTTTTCAATTTTATTTCGCTAAAGGCGAAAACGCAAGACAAGCCGCTGAATTTGTAAATGGTGTTTACGGACAGGCATGTGAGCAGTCTTTGCGTCGCCCAAGAGCTCAAGATTGCACATAATACGATTTTAAAGCACTCACATAAGGCTGGTTTAAAAAAAAAATCTCGATGTTTGGGTGCCACACGAATTGTCGTGAAAAAAAAGTGTGGACCTAGTTTCCATCTGCGAATCCTTGGCCAGAAGGAACGAAATTGAGCCATTTTTGAAGTGAATGGTGACTGGCGACGAAAAATGGGTCACATACGATTATGGTCGAAGCAAGTGGAAACGACCCAAACGGTAGATAAACCTGGATTGACAGCCAGAAAGGTTTTGATGTGTGTTTGGTGGCATTGAAAGGAAATCCTTTTCTATGAAATACTTTATTTTGGCCAAAATCTTAATTTGGACCTCTACTGCCAGAAATTGAATCGACTGAAGGCAGCAGTAACCACTGGAAAGTAATCAAAGAAATTTGATCTACTTAAAAGTAATATTATTTACATGAAGCAGAAGAAACTCTTTTTTCATTTCAAAATATTTTTTTGACCATAGCACAATATCCAAGTTAACGGTTCAAAAGATAGAAAAAAAAATCAGTATTTGACCTTGAAAAGCTATGTTAATGACCTTGACATGTTTTATAAAATTGTTTGCCTTGCTGAGTTCTATAATTATGTATGACAATATAATACCATCAAGATAAAGGGTCTCCAGTTTTTAACATGTAAAAAAAATGTATTTTTTAGGTTATAATACAAAATCTGGTCATAAATCATTCTCAATTTTTTGACTGAATACGCGTAATTGATATAGATAATTACCATATTAAAAAATAAAAAAGGTTGTGGATTTGTTCTTGAGAAAAACCCGAAAATAACCTTGAAAAAAAATTGTCTTAAGGAAATACCAAATTACCACATATTAAAATTTCGTTCTAATTAATTATTCCATATGTGAGTTATAATGCAAAGAAAGACGAAAAATGGCAGATGTTGAAACAAAGAGTTGTTTTTTCGACTTTAACTTTAACAACAAAAAAACACGCGACAGGGAGAGATATACGTACATGACTAGATGTGTCCGTAAGCGAAGGAATTGAATCAAAAAGTAATATTTTTTACATGTAGCAAAAATAAACTCTATTTTCAACGCAAAATCGTTTGACCTTGAAGTAATTATTTTTTACCTTGGCACATTCAGCAAAGTTGTTCATCTCAATAAGACGATCGAGTATGCGTTTTATGATTTAAGAATGTTGAAAATGGCTGACAATTTTGACTATTTAACTTGCCTTACTAACTTTGCATCGAGTATCTACCCCTTATTCGCTATTGTTTTTTTGTTAGCAAATGTATTCTTTTTTAGATATTTGCTCATAAGTACGAGTATAAATATGCTTAATTAACGCAGTTTTACGGTGTGCCATTGCTGTCACCCGAGCAAAGCTGCGGAAGCCGTAAAAAAGGAAATTACCGGATCCATTTCAGCGATATGAAACCAAATTTATCCGACATTTCTTGGTCTTGTTTGCCTTTTGAGTTTATCATCGTTAACCCAAATTATCAACCCTCTTGATTGCTTCAGACTATTATATAGAAGTATCTTTTAGAGGTCAGTAATGTTTACGATAAGAGCCTATACAAATAGAACAACGTATAATGTAATAGCTATCAAAACGAGAAGGGACAACTAAACCTTTTTTCCTAATATTACGAATTTAGTGGGGTTTTAGACGCGAATACAAGCAGATACATATGTGAAGAATATTTGTAGATTTGATTATGAGAAATTGTGAACATTTTATTGAACACTCACTTTAAATGACAACTAAAACTGTTTTTTCTCTCATTCAAACTTGGAAAAAAATCAAGTCGAAATTTAAAAATCTTGTGGAGAAATATTTATTTAAAAAATTATAAAAATTAAACTATCGCATACATATGTTTTTTAGTTATATACATACAAACGGTATCTAATGATTAGGAATCACGTTTTGACACCCCCGGCACCAAAAAAAAATGGTCGAGAAAAAATGTCTGTGCGACCAAAAATGTATGTCAGTGCGTCCGTACGTACGTTAGTTTTGGCCTTAGCTGACCAAGCTTAACCAAATTTAGTTGTTTGTATGTGATGGAGGAAGCCATTTATAATAAAACGCTTTTTTAATTATTTTAAATATTTTTGATTTTGGTAAATTTAAAGTCAAAAATACAAATTTTATTTAAAAAAAACACTCGGCAGGGAGTGCCGGCGCAATTTTTATATATGTAAGTACAACACCTAGATGTGTCCGTAAGCAAAAGAATTTAACCAAAAAGTAATATCGGCAGACCTACATGATGTTATGATCGGTATACTTGTTTACTTTTTTGTAATCAGGTGAAACTTCAAAATTGCCTCAAATAATGTTCCGTCTTCCTCATCAGCCACCACCATATTTGTCGCGTGTTCATCTAAATTCAACTAATCCTAACATCCATTTCTTTTAAATACTTTAATATATGTATGTACATACATACATATGTAGCAATTTGCAAAAACCTTTGGAGATCCGCAAACATCCTTTTCGTTACAAATTTTTTTATTCGAGTGGCAGGTGTCAAAATTATAAACAGCCGATATTCGCGTGTTATCTTTTGTTTGATGGTTGGATTGAGAGATTTAAAAATGAGTTTCACTCAAATTAAGCAGTCGTTAATGTGATCGGCTCCAATGTATACGGCACATAGTTCAGTCTCTATTATTTGCTCAAATTAATATTTAATTACGTATTACCATATAATAAAACCAAAATTTCTTAATTTTATTATTATTAACATCCTAATGTGAATAGAACACGACAATTAATTAAATTATTTACAAGAAATAAATTTTAAGAAATATTGTAAAAACACATATTTTTTTATGTTTGCCGAGATGATTGGTACTTGGCAATTCGCATTTGGAAATTGAAATACGAGTGTATGTGTTGGCTTATCAGTATTCTGTATTTGTTTTTAGTCGGATAACAAGTCAACTCAGCATCTTTCCCGCATAAAAAACAAGAAGAGACTGGGCGAGTGTCAGATGCCATAGCTGAGCATGTGTTTGTGTATGCTTGTTTTAAAAACTAACAAGTAGCAGAATGATTCATGAAAATGAAAATTTTGGCTTCATCTGTGAACTTGCGAAATGGCGTGAATGCTGCCTCGGCAAGCCATTTTCCATGCGTAAGGGCGAATTTGATTCCGCCTCGAAAACAATAAATAAATCGATTTTCTCGTGGCAACCCGTTTTCAACATTTTGATAAATCACTTTTGCGTTTATTCTGTTTCATCCCGTCTCCCGCATTAGAGTAATGATTTGAAATATGAGAATTGTCTTGAGTTGGCGCTACACCAGTCACCAGCGAACCCCACTTGTGTGGCGTAAAGTGTGATTCATATGCATATGTACGTAGACACTTCTCGGCGAGTACAATTGGGTTGATATAAATAATCGGCTAACGTGCGCGTGCCTATACGTGTTCGATAACATGCAGATTTTACAGAGTCCGTCACAAAAAATGGGTGTAAAATTCTAATTAATTGTGAATTCTGCCTCTGCAATTTGGACGCATATTTGTGCTTGAATATTCAATAAACGAGCATATAGCAGTCAGCTGGTTAAAAACATATTCGTTGAGAACAAAACGTGGAGCATGCTCGATGTATAAATAAAACCAACTAGACTTAATCTTAGACAATAATTATCCTAAACCGTTTTTATAATTCTTGAAAGGTGGAACCGTTTTTCCGAATATAACTGATGCTCACAAAACAGACGTAACACAACCTGAATTTGAAATACTTAAACCCAGGGAACAATCGGCGAAAATCAAGATCACTTATTGCCCAGACCGTATTCATGACAAACATAACACATATGTACTATCAAACGTGTGTCGTGCGTTCGCTATCACGCATAATTACCGTGTAAACTTACCAATGTGTGTTTATTGAATCGTTTGGCTGCGTTAATTAAAGACCACAACACCAACAAGCTAATTTATTCTCTCGCGAATGCGTCACTTTACGAGTAGTAAGCGGAAGTCTCAGTGTTGCTTGACTTAGAGCTGGTAATTGCCACTGGTCTGGGATTAGTGTAGTTTAGAAGTGGCCAGAAGAAAGTACCGGCAATATTAAGTCAGCGAGTACCGTTTTATTTTCTGAAAAGCTTTCTTCCACTAAAGTGCTTCCATCTATCAAGAGCTGCAGTGCCCTTTTAACTTGCGTACTTATAAGTGTGTTACAACCAATTTTACTGTGAAAAATGTCATACCCTTGGGAAAAGCGTGTTGAGTTCATTATTCGTTATATGTACGGTAAGTGTTAACTGAAAAACCATTCGAAAAACGGCTTAAAAAAAGTGACTGAATTTGAGGAGAACACCCTTGCGAAAATTTCAGGAGCCATTTATAACTTGCACTGCATTTTTTTAAATATGCGACAAGAATTTCAGATTCATTGCCTATTACTCTCACTAATTTAAAATGTTGACTAAGAAAGAGAAAAATAGTTAAAGAGCCGAGGAAACAATAAAAAGGTATTTTGCCAAGTTTTCATCCATTTTGTTTTTATTATTTACATTCGCAAAATACCGGGCTAATTTCCTTCTGTTTTCTCTACCTATTTGTTAGAAATATCTCTATGGCTTGAGCCTGGGAAGCGAAAAATGTTGCTCTTGTTGTCTACAAGTGTCCGACCCACAAGCCGTTTAAATATACTGTCGGCTTTAACCTACATTGCCCAAAATAAAATGTTCTCATAGTGCATTTAAATTTGCAGAACTAAATTTACTTAATTGCCTTGTCATGTTGCAATGCCGGACAGCAATTCAAATAATTGCAATTTTTACTTTTCCTATTTCTGCGGCTTGGCGAATAGTGTTCAAAAAACGATTTTTTTGGTAGCTGTCTTCTGTTCGTCTTATAACGTAACGGAACCAAATGATCTTTCTAGGTATAGGGGATAGGTAAAGTGCATAAGAATATCTGATGAACACGTTTGTGTCGATTGCCGATACATGTACGATGTGCTTCGATGAACACTCTTAAAATAGCATCAGGCGTAAATGGAGTTCTCGTTCGTTGCACACTTTTTATTTCTCTTTGGTTTCGTTAGGAGAGGTTTGCCTTTAAAAATCTTTATTGATTACATATTATGTAGGTCTATGTTTAAATCGACCATCTCAAATGAATTTGAAATATTTCTCCAAAGTAAACTGGTGTTATTATTAAGTTCAAACTTTTTAAAAAATTTACTAGTTCAATTTTAAAAGAAAATATTCTAAATTTTTCTTTTAATTTTGATTTCAAACCAAACTAATATTTCTTAAAATCGTTTGAACAATTTTTTATTACATTTGTTTATAGTTTTTATTTTTTACAAAAAATGTAAAATATATTTATACAATTACATACTACTATTTGAACTTCTGGGTGTAATGCCCATAGTACACGGCATGAAAGATGACACATTTATATGTAGCTCTGTCGTGAGTTTGAGCTATTTTACTAGAGAAATAGCTATTTTGACCTCACAAATATTTCAGAGTCAAGTCAGAGCTACATATAAATCTGTCATCTTACATGCCCTGTACTATGGGCATACGACTACTCGAATTGCTTTAATGTATCTTTGTTAAAAACAATTTAAGTGCTGATGCAACAAAATCCATTAATGCTATATTTTAACTTATGCTATGAAGAAAATCCTCGACAGACATTTTTCCGTTTCATAGAGAAAGGCCCGGCAGGCAGAGCCGTCGCAAGAATTCAAGTGAACACTCCCGGTTTTCATAAGATCATGTAACCGTGAGTGCACTGCAGAAAAATTTCTAGATGATGGCCAAAGAAAATTAAATTTTGATTGAAATACAAAGATGAGATTTGCGCTATTTGCCTTTCAGTTTAAAAGCGTTTTCTATGCAAAAATATAATTTTGACCTGGAATGAATATTTGTACGACCCTGACATGTTCAGGAAATTTGGGGGGAAAATCGTTTGTGAATAATGCTTTGAAGTATTTGCTCTATTTAAGAGAATGCCTGTCTACACTGATATCAGCCTGATCTTTCAATGTAATGACTGTGCGCCAGACCCAGCACTTTTTTTTTTAAATTTAAGAAACGAAATGTGTAAACAAAGTAAAAACAAGAAGACACAACTTATTTCTGGGATATGGGGGCTCCGTTACGTATCTTTTTCTGATCGCATTTCTTTTATCGTTCCCATTCTCATTCCTGTTCCCTATTTCGACCCACGTGCCATTTTTTACCCCGCCATCGTTTGAATAATTTTAACTTAGAATACATTAATAAGTATAAGTCTGTTTGTATTAGTTATAGGTATACGTACCAACCAAATCGCACTTTTTCTCTGTTATCTCAGGTGTTTTGACAAAAAAATCGAATGAGTTTCCACATCCCTCCCTATGACACCCTCTAGCCCTTAAAAAAATGTCTGTACGGCCAAAAATGTTTGACCGTACGTACGTTATCGCCATAGCTCCTTAACGGCTTGAGAAAACCTAACCAAATTTTTGTTAAAGTTAATGTCAAAAAAACAAATTTGTTTTAATATCTGTCATTTCTCGTCATTCTTTGCATTATATGTTATAACTCGCAAACGGATGAAGTAATTAAAACTAAACTAATTTGATATGTGGTAATTTGGTATTTCCTTAAGATAAATAAATAATTTTTTTCAAGGTCAATCTTTAGAGCCACTCCAAAAGAGATTTACGTTTTCGGGTTTTTCTCAAAGCAAAACCATAACTTTTTTAATTTTTTAATAATCCTTTATCTTTATGGTATTTTAATGTTTTATATAATTACAGAACTCTGCATTGCAAACATTTTATAAAATATGTCAAGGTCATTAACATTACTCTCCAAGGTCAAATAGAGACATGTTTTTTCTATCTTTTGAACCTTTATCTTTTAACCAAATATTTCTTTTACATTATTGTAGTCTTTAAAAAGACCAACATCATTGCTGAATATGTAAAGGTCCAAAAAATTTTCCTAAAAGGTCAAAAATTGATTTTTGTAAAAAAAACTCTATTCTTTTGTTAATATAAAGAGGTTTTGCTCTGCTATACATAAAACGTTTTTTTTCGACAATTATTCCTTCTACAATAATAAAGGTCTTTTTGAGACTAACAACTTTGCTGAATGTGCCATGGAAAATAGACTTTTTTCTGCTTCATGTAAAAAGTATTCTTTTTGATTAAATGCCTTTGCTTACGGAAATATCAAGGTGTTGTGCGTATATAACTATTGCGCCGGCTCTCCCTGCCGTGTGTTTTTTTTTACTGATATGTCTAGTTTTTTTTTTTACACACTTTTATAATAACGAATTAAATCTTTGTATCTGTAGACATTGACAACAATGGATTCTTAGACCAAAATGATTTTGATTGCATGGCAGTACGAGCCACAATCATTGAGGGTCAAGGAGAATGTGACGCAGTCAAGTTGGCTGAGAATCAGCATATAATGCGTAGTCTTTGGGAAGAGATCTCAGAACTTGCAGATTTCGATAAGGTTTGATTAAGCTTATTAAATTCATTATTACTTTTTAAAAAATTTCTTCAAAGAAGGCTGTATGCCATTAATGCTGTTAATCGCCTGAATGTTAATCAGTATTATATATCTCTTACTAATTAGGATGGACAAATTACAACGGGAGAATTTAAGGAAGCAGTGCAAAAGACGTGTATTGGTCGTAAATTTTCCGAATTTCCTCAGGTAAAGTGGAAAACATCACACAAACACAAAATAGGAGTGTAAAGACACATACATAGGTACATGCAGTGCAAACACAATTTATAAAAGCAATATGATTTTGCCAAGAAGCACTTCAGCTTCTTTTTGCCACACAGAACTTAATACGCTGACAGGCACACAACAAGATTAACAATTTTTCAATGTTTGTCAACCTTTGATTTTTAATCAACCAAACTTGTTTTATCATTTTTGCCAAGGCGATGAAAGCGTTTATTGACTCAAATTTTAAGTTGATGGACACCAGCTGTGATGGCATCATTAGCGCACCTGAGTATCGGTATAATTGCATCTCCCGGATAGCGGTTACTGATGTAAAAGTAATTGATAATGCATTTGATAAATTACTGAACGACGAAGATCGTAAACGAGGTACGAATACGACTTACTTCAATTGACAATACAAAAAACTGTAAACAAGTAATACCATTTTTGTTTCAGGTGGGCTTACCTTGAGTCGGTATCAGGATTTGTACAGCGAATTCCTTGGCAACACCTCTGACAATCTTGCATCAGTTCACTTGTTCGGTCCAATTTTGAATTAATTTTTTGCAACCATTAAGCCAGCAAAGTGGTCAATGGCGAGATCGATCGCATCAAGATGGTCAGATTTATTTCAATTTAAGCCCTTCCTTTAGATTTTCTTGAAGTTTACACCCATTTCAATTATGTTCGACATTAAGTTGTTTGTCTTACTTCCAAATGAAGAGTCAGTTGACAAACATTTTTTTGATAATCCTGTCCCTTTTTTCTTCTGCAAGAAATGACAAAAGAAACTCTAAATACTCGCGCAATTAGTTACATTTACTAAAATTATCAAATTTTGAAATATATTCTTGTATTGTGTTGGGGTTTTTTTGATAATACTTTCATCTCTCCTATTACTATTTATTGTTCATATAATTTTACATTTTACATAAAATTAACTAAACATATTGGATTAATCTAAGTTAATAAATGTCCTCAATGTGTTTATATTGTCTTTGTTTTGTTAATAAGTATAAGGAAATCATTCATTGCTAAGATTCATTAGTTTGAATAAGCATTTTCTATGCGTTTATCAGCGTTTAGCGTATAACGTCTATTATTCAAAAATCGTGTATCTGTCAGAAACTGCCATGCATGCCAGTCTCGAAGAGTCTTGTTTAAATGAAGAAATGGATCATGGTCAATATTGTCCAATCAAGGAACCTTAATATTTAGTATATTGTATTTGGTAAACACAACAAAAGTTATCCTTTATACAAACTCTTCACAATTAACCTAAACATCTGCCAAACATTTAAGCTTCCACTTCGTAAAATTGTTTTATAGTTATTCAGGTGTGCGAATGTATTTTATTCTAATTCGATTTATTGTACCGCTAGAAGAGACACGAATAAGAAAACCAATTTCAATCAAGTAATTGAATTCGTTTAACGCAACACCACCAAACTGAAAGAGATGCGGGGAATTTGTAGCAGAAATTTATTTGCAATTTACTGAATTGGGTGAGCTCCGAACTGAATGGTTTTCGAGATCAGACAATTTTCACAGAATTTCTGGCAGCATTGATTATTCCGAAGGATTTTTTACAAACTTAATTAGAGTTTATGTTGGATTATTTTCGCTGAGATTACCCCTTTAAGTAAAAATATTTTGCGTGTACAGGTGAAGAAAAGGAATATTGAAAGTATATTAAAAGTGATTGATAAAGTTTTTTTATATCGGACTGTTTATTCACCATACGAGTAATTATTTATTATGCGATGCATTAATCAATTTGTTGCATTGCATGTAGTTTTGCATACAATTTACCCTTGGATAACAATTCCTTATGGGTTCCACTTTCAACAATACAACCATTTTGAAGAACACAAATTAAATCTGAGTTTTGAATTGTGGACAATCGATGGGCTATGATTATACAGGTCCTTCCGTCGCTTGCTCTATCTAAAGCCTGTTGTACAACTTTTTCGCTTTGAGTATCAAGGGCTGAAGTGGCTTCATCTAGCAGAAGCACTTGAGGATTCCTAACAAGCGCCCTTGCTATTGCGATTCTCTGTTTCTGCCCGCCAGAAAGTTGTGCACCGCCTGATCCTAGCGAGGTGTTGTAACCGTTTGGTAGGCCAATAATAAAATCGTGTATATTCGCCATTTTCGCTGAGTGAATAATCTCGGTTATTGGAATGTCGCGAGTATTGTCACCATATGCAATGTTCTCCGCAATGGTTTTGTCAAAAAGCACGGGTTCTTGCGAAACCAGTCCAAATCGTTCTCGTAGTGATTTGACCGGACCTACTAATGTTGATGCCTCATTCAGCTCCTAAGAACATCGTTGATTAACTATCATTAAAAGCCAATCATTAGAAAAAACTTACTATTTTTCCAGAATTGGGGTCATAAAAACGAAGTAACAATTGAATGCACGTGGACTTTCCACAACCAGATGGACCCACTAAAGCAATTGTTTGATTTCTATGCACGGTCAAGTTAAAGTTCTGCAAAACTGGATGATGCACCCGCGACGGATAAGAAAACTCAACATTTTTGAAAACAATATTTTCTGCCTTTGATTTCTGTAACAAAAACCATTAATAAAAAAATTGAAGTGCATTTAACTGTTGTACCGTACATCTTCTTGGACTATTAGGGGTAGTTCAACTATTTTTGGAGTTCGATCTAACAATTTAAATAATCTGCCAGCTGCCAAAATTGCTATATTTACATTTGGCACATAAGCTAGCGATTGTCCCAACATCCACGCTCCAAAAATTAATGCCTCAGAAACTCTAAAAATTGTTATTCGTTTAATAAGTAAAATTTAAGATAAAATACTTATATTGAGAACTTCTTACTTTATAACGCTTTCATACGGCAATCCATCGTTTGCTACGAGCAAACCTCCATAGTATAGGGCCAGCGAGTAGGCAAAAAAAGGAGCTGACTGTCCTAACGAGAACACTAATCCTCTCCAACGTATTCTTTTTCGCAATGATAATTCAGCTGTGTTGATTTCCTGCATGTATCGATCCATGATATGCATTTCTTGACCCAAACTTGACACTGTTCTTATGTTTGTAATAGCCTCAACAGCAATTTTTGAAGCCGACTCCAACGATTTCTTTTCCTGCATACCGCTCGATTCTGTAAATCTTTACAAAAAAATTCAAATTTGCGAAACTCCCTGGTCTGGCATCAGTATTGGAAATGTTTTCTTAAAAACTCTCCCTTCTTTTACCTAATACTGCTTTTATTTCCATTTTTAAAAACCAACATTTTCTGTTAGTACACGTAAATTGTATTTAAATAATGAAAAAAATTAAAATAGAAACAATAAAAACACGCGGCAGGGAGAGCTGGTGCAAGATTTCATATACATTTTGTCAACTTATTGCTTGCAAAATGATAAACCTTTGATGATTATTTACTTTTCCAATAAATTACAACAAAAATTGTTGATGCATTTTTTTTTCAAATTTTCATTAATTTATTGCTATTATAAGAAACAAGTAAATGTTTTTAACGAAAAATGAAGTGCAATCATCATATTTTTTTCCGTTTTGCAAACATTATATTGACAAGTTTATGTATGTATGTACATATATTTAATTTCTAGTTGTGTAAAGAAAATTTACTTTTTAGGTTAAAAAGTGTGAACGGACATTTAGAAATTTGTTACATATAACGCATAAAATAAAGTTGTTTAACATAAATAATAACATAAAAAATAAAGAAAATCGTCGTAGAATTTGATTTTACACCACATACTAAAATTTGGTTACGATTGGCCTAAACGTTTATGAGAAATACGTGTTCCAACGTAACGGACGGACGGAACAGACAATTTAAACAACTTTTTTTTTTGGATCGTAAGAGCCCTGCCATAGCTGGTGGTTTCACCTAATACTATATAAAAATAGTTTTTTGACAGCGCATTTACATTTATTGATACGTATATCCAAAAGCTGAAATAACCGGGTTGTTTACCG
>JANSTS010006568.1:20257-34009 GCA_026546915.1 Sylvicola fuscatus
TTACTGTCTTGTAATATGCAGACGCACCTCACCCTCCGGTAGTGTGTCAACTGTTATGTCGCCTAACATGCTAATTTACCTGAAAGCCATGGCGCAACAGGTTGACACATATATTTATGCACCTGTCAATTAATGCTGACTGAAACAAAGACAATTTCATTAAACATTCGATTATAGAAATTATCAAATGCCACAAGTGTTGGCGCGTCGGCGTATTTTATTGTTGGTTCTTGATGTTTATTGAAATGAGTTGTTGCAGATGAAGTTGTTTGACAATAAAATCTTATATTCATACGTCTTATGATCAAGAACAAAGCAATTGATTCTGTTCAGTACATGAATCATGCATCAATACTTTATTTTCTGTAAAACAAAACAAAAATGTTAATGAAAATTTAAGAAAAGTATCGTTTGTTGCATGAACAAATTGTGGCGACTTAAGTTTTCCGTCGTTTTTAAATTTTTTTTTATAAAAGAAGGAATGGCCATTATCTTTTGCTGGGTTTTGACAAATAAAAATATTTCCTTAAAGTAAAAGAATCAAAAACAAATTAAAAAATATAATAGAATCTACAGCTATTTTTCTTGTGAAAACTGCAGAAATTCACTGCAGAAATCGCATAAATTCAAGAAAGTGTCTCGCTTATATTATATAAAGTCTACAACACTGTTAATAATAACAAAGATATCTTAATTCTACATTGTTCTTTTTTGGCATTTTTGAATCACAAACTCTTATTATAATGATCCCTGATGATGATTCCTGATCCCAAAAAAAAAAACAACAAATGATGCTGGCATAGCAGTATATAGTTTCTAGTGTAAATTGTGTTTGATATGGGTCATATCTAAAATAAATTAATCAAATGGATGAGGATTGAGAATTGAGATTCTTAAGAAGTTCAATAGAGCCTATATGTCGCCATGTTACTTGATCTCGCGAATAGTTCGCTTCAATTTCGTTGCGAAAAATTCTCGTCAGTTTGGGGTAGCCTTTATTTCCACACTTTCTCAATATACGATTATATTTATAAGAAATTGAATTAAGGCTACACTAAGCCATCATCAAAATATCACCAAAAAAAAAAAAGTTTATTGATTCTAAACCAGACAAACAATATTCTATTTTAGTATGACCTGCTTTCATTAGTTGTACCTATATGAGATTAACAAACAAAAACAATTAGAAACGACCACTGAAAAATGAAAGGCACTCGTCTTTGTATCACAGAAAATGACACCACATTTTCAATCAATTAATATAACAATAATAACAAAAATCATCTTAACAGATTTGATAAACATAACATCGTAAATGAAAACCAACGCACAAACGACTTTCACCCGTGTAAGAAAGAGAATTTTGTGCGGAATAAAAATGAAATTGGTTATTACAGCTTCAAGGTATATCCGAGGAGTGTTGGAGGACTGAGGAGAATGGATGCAATCGTGCTGCTGTGAAAAAGTGGGTCGAGCGCTGCACAGCATCGCAGTCTTCTCGCCTCACTTTAAGATGTGTTAATTTCACCACACCGCATTTGACGTGCGGCAATAATTGTTATATTAGCACGCCGTCAAGATTGCGTCTGCCTGATCACGTCAGTACAAATCTTCCATCAGTATTTGCTTGATGTCATAGTGATTAAGAATTTTTCCTACAACGATTATAAATGTTTACAAATGTACATCAAACTGCTCATCTGCTGACTATATAACGTCAATCAATATGTGGCGCTAATACTTCTCTTTATGTGTATGGTATAGCCTTCAATGATAAGCGATCTCACACTTGGACTGTGTGATTGCAAACATATGCTGTGATGTGCGGCCTGTGTGCGCGAGTCTTGCAAAGGCTTTCGCGGTAGCATGCTAATTGATTTGTTTTGCTCTCGCACAAATCTTATCCGACACGACATATGTCTGTTTTAGTCGACATAGAGTGGAACTCTTCAAGTGTGATGGCAGCGAGGATCCGCATGCACGTTCGCAATAAATTGGCATAATTTCAAACCCAATTTGTGTGTGACTTATACAGGGTGAGTCTACATGGCGACTTCCACAAAAGTCATTATCACATAGAATTTTCGACGTGTACGAAGTGATAATTTAAAGTACTAAATTTAATATGATCCAAATTTTATAAATAAGAATATTTCTTTCGTTTTGACGGATCTCCATTTTAAACAAATCCCTTGCTGAAAGGTTAAAAGTTTGAACATGTGAGACATTACAAAACCAAACTTTACGTAACTATCGCCAACAATTAAGTAAAACTCACCTGACGCCACTGGTAAACGGACGTCATCGTTCATCATCCACTCACTCTGTCTTTTAGGATGAAATGAATTTATTGGAGATAGCTTAAAACTACATGACGTCAGTATTTGAGCCATATTTTCCAATGATGTGATAATCAATTGATTGCAGAGTATTGAAATGTGTTGTTAGTCATCTGTGGTTCCACTTAAGTTTAAATGCAAAATAATTTGTCATCACACTGAAATGTGTCATTACTGTTAGAATAATAGTTAAAAAAAAAAAATCTGTTTTGCCACAAATTTCTTCTCTTTGCCGAACATTATCAACCAAATCAAACTATTCCTTATTAATATAAACAAGGAAACGCCGATTAAATGCGATTAATACAAACAGAAATAATTAACTGCTTGGTAGACTTTCATATCATTAAATTTCACGGTCAATTAAAAGAAGAAGTATACGGAAATGTAAGCCTTAGCTGATAAAGCTCAGCGAATGCAAATGCAATAAAACAAACGCTCGCAGCTGCTTTCCCTTCTCACATATGCTCGAGCCAACGTTCAGGCCATTCAGACTTATCCGACTAAAGACTTTCAGTTGAAAAGTGCATTGTACTTTATTTATTCAGTTAAATACTGAATTAATGTATTTGCATTTTTAATACGCAAGTATAAATAAATATAGTGAAACTGGCGCGAGTAATTGCAATCCAATGATTGCCAAATTGATGAAGCATTTGTCATCGGTTCCACAGATGTTCTCTGGGGGGCTACTGGCAAGTCGTAGGTATCTCAGAAATAGCACGCGAACTGTACGTCAAACGTTGCACATATTGACAACGCATTTGTGCGCTTTGGCTGCAAATATAGTCGCGCTGTCGTTTGAGTGGCAAGATAATGGCGCGCGGGCAGCGTAAAGTGTTGATGTGCCTTACGCCGATACGTCTGTGATTATGCAATCATCGCCAGTCGTTAGATGATCAATATATTGTGTCTCTACATGTAAGCGGTGACCGTTTAAGTGTGCAAATGCGCCAATATGCGTTTAATGTTTTTAATGTGCATTTAGAGAAACTGCAAGCAATGTAACGGAGGTCAAACTGTGCAATCTATTGACAGTCTGGCACTCGACACAGATTGATGATATTTAGCGCTGATAGGAAAATCGCTATTTAATTGCATTTGCGAAAACAAAAATTTTGCCAAAGAGCAGAAAAAGAAATTGTCATTCACGAATTAATATCGACACAAAAATTGCATCCATTTGTCATTACTCGTGACATTCACAGCTGTTTGTTTCGTCGTGGGAACGTTGGACTGCACTCAACCTCAATTAACCTTTGTAGATAATCTTATCAATTATCAGTAGTAGCCTGCGACAAAGTGTCTTTAAAAATATGTTAAGACTATCACATGTCAGAGTTTATATAATATGTGGTTAGAAAAGTGATGCAGATCAGTTAACTTTTTTGAGTGTTGACAAGGAGTTTCTTTTGCCTTGTAAGCATCTTATTATCAGCCATACAATTGTTTTCAAGGCTCAAAAAAATATTCTTTCAAATATATTTAGTGCTCCTAGTAGACAATTTGTTTCTTTATATGGCACATTCGAGCAACGTTATGGATAAAGAGTTACATATGACGTTATACAAAAAATGTTCATACTCGCAAAGACAATTGTTAATTTAAATTCAAGAGCGTTAATGCTAATAAAAATATTGTTTTAACGATTAATAAACGTAAAAATGAATTAATCGAGGTTATTTTCAGTTGGTTTAAAATACGTTTATGATAAAACGTGACGAAATTGTTAATGTTATCGTTTCAATATACGAGTACAGCACAACACCGGAAGAATCGTCTGGCAGTGGCAATCTGCTTCTGTATTCAAAATCATAATATTTATTGTAAAATGCAAACTGCTTATAGTTTGGTATATTGTGAGTAAAACGATTGAAACGTTTTGAAGGTCATACATTTAAAGATTGCTACGACATTAATGAAAAGTTTTGATATAAATTAGGTCAAAGAATAGATTATGCTTATTTGTTTCACGAAACTTTACCACACAAACGTAACTTTTTTAAACTAGCAAGATCAGATATTTTGTCTTAATTAAATTTACCCATTTCAACTACACTTACTTCAGTTTAAACATTGATTTAGAAACGACATAATCCACCAACGCTAAATATGTCAAAAACATCAATAGAGAATACGAAGACAATAACTTACGTCGTTTAACGATCATTCCCACACAAATCCCACTCAAAATGTTCGCAGATCACTTCAAGAATACCATAAATCCAGTAGAAGATGCCACTGTACACGCAACAATTAACATTCAAACCTCATGATCAGGAAACAAATGGTGTGCATGAACTGTAAAGGCTTTCTTACGTCGCTTCTTTTAATTGTTGAGTACAACATTGTCGTGAAATATTCATTCAATGGGCATGTGCGATTGTCGCACGCTTATCACTTCGTAGGCTTAAATCGTCGCAGCAAATGTGCTTAACTTAAACTTGAAAAGTTTAACCACCTATTCCCATTAAATGTGACAAAAGCGCCGATGTGATCACCAACAAACTTGCCTTGTTCGCTAATTGTTATACACACATGTGTAATTCAATTCAGATTACAAGTGTCCTTCAGCAGCGTGGATTTTATCGCTCCAAGAATATTTGCTCAAACGCACAATAGTTTGGTTAATTGTGATACGCATCATCATTTTCACCTGCTTCATTAGAAATAATGCTTTAGCAAAAACCTGTGTCTTATGTATGAGGAAGTTGACAAACAATTGATGTAAATATGCAAAATGCTAATTTTACCTCTAAGCCGCTATTGTTATAATATGTTTAACATCTTGGCAATCAATGCACAGTTTAAACCGTAACGCAGTGCTCAGCAGTTTTATTGAATCAACAATTGCGTGTTTGATGCGGAAACGATAAGCTCTTTTAATGCTGAAATGCTGGCAAGGCCAACCACTTGATGCTGGTGCTACCACCTTGCTAGCATAGTCCATAGCATCATCCAGCTCAACTCAAATGTATCACGACCGTTTATTGTCTTGATTGAGTGTACATTTGAAATTATAGCTTAAATTTGCTCAACGCGTGCACACAGCGAGTGTGTGATCTAATTCAATCAGCGCGATAGCAACTGTAACACCTTTGATTAGTGAGCATTACCTTGAAATGCAAGCAGCTCCTTACATTGCGCACGTCTAAAAGCATCTGAGTGCAGCAGCTATCACTTGAAAGCTTAGCCATGAGAAAATTGAGAATATATGTTTAAGCTAAAATATTGCACCAAAATAATAATCGTCTTGTGTGTTACTTATGTTCAAACTGCTTTTTCTTTATACTCACTTGATGTATTTTTCCATTCATTTTTTTTTTGCATCATAAATTGGTTTATTTATGTACCGCGCAGAAACATTGTTGCATAATATAGTTTGTATGTGAGAATGAAACAGGGTAATGAAAAAACAGTTCTTTTAACCATAGTAGAAAGAAATATCGCCGGTGTATGATTAGAATTTTTTAAATGAACACTTTTTGTTTACATTTTTTTCTCCATATACTTCTCCATACTTTATTTACGGTTGATGAAAGAAAACCAATCACTTCTTCTCCGATTTGTTTAATGACATTTTTTGTTACAATTACAAATTTTTTATTATCTTTTTTAAATGTTAAAAAAAATTTTCAAGGCACCCTGTCTTAAAAAAAAAATCTTTTAAAAAGTTCAAACATTAAATGATCTTGTTAAATTACATCAATCTCAAGAAACGACTATTTCTATTTCTGTTGCTTTCCACTCGTCGTGTTGATCTTAATAATAGCAATTTAGGTGATCACATCTTAAACACCGGCTTCTCACAATATTTAAATCGACAATCAGCTTTAAATGAAAGAGACGACTTCTTTACAATTATTCACAATCAACATAAGACCAAACATGTACGAATTAGATTGGCGCCATTCACTGCGAGCTTGCACAGTACAAGCATAGTCACGGCTATCATCAAAAAAGATCAACCCAATTTTTCCATCTTCACCGTCATAATAATTGTGCAACAGCACGGACACTTCAAAAAAAAGTCACCTTTTATTACTCCTCAACATGTAGACGTACTCTAAATTAACAGTAAGTGATCTTGAAAGCAAGTAGCATTTAGTCGTGCCTCGATTCATTACACACGTTACTTTCCATCATTCCGATTTATCTTCATCTTTTCTTGTGTTTGAGTAAAGACGCGGCCGCTGGCTTGCTGAAATTTTCGCTAAACGACAACGATGTCATGTCTGCTTGTTTACCAGCAGCAACCGTCCAGCTTGAAAGTTCGCTTCAATATTACATTTGTTACGCAATGCGACGCGCAGTAAATTTTAAAATTGAACAAGTAAACAGAGCTAAATTGCAATGGTCATCTTAATGGGACCTACAAGAAAACAACGAGTTTTCTTGTGCTATGTTTTTTTTTCTGCAGTTCATACATAGCGACTGCAATCATTACCTTAACATTATTTTACAATTTAAGACGATATTGTGTTCCGCTTCTGGTTTCAGGATGGAGTCATGATGACATTGAGTTTGTTATTTTTTGCACTTTATTTCAAGTCTTCCTTCCTTTATTGTAATATTTTATGTATCACATTATTGTCACTTTGATAGTGACAAATAACAAATAAGGGACGAAGAAGAATGAATAGACTACTTTGGTATTGCTAAGATGTTCTTAATTATTAATTTATTATCTTCAATCCAGGCACTTTTACAAGTTATATAAGATTAATTTTCTATATTTTGTCTTTAAAAGATTGTTTATAGAAGTTTGAAAGATTTGATCCATTTTTTATTGAGATAAGATTCATAGTTAAATCAATAGTATAAATCCAACTTATTCGCTAATAATTTGATGGTGAAAATATGTGTTACTTAGTTTTAAAAATTACCTAACATAAAGATGTTATATGATTAAATTAACGGTTTAGTGATAGACATCTTCCATAAGGAAAAAATTACACTATTAAGAAAACACACATTTTAAACAAAAGCTCTTTAAGTATGTTATAGCCCAATATTTTTCTAAATTTAAAAAGAATTTTTTTATATTTGTGAAACAACAACAAAACTATATTTCCTTGTTGATTAAGTAATAAGTTATCGCAAATAACGTATGATTGTAGGTGTTCAATCATATTATATTTGTACTTTTAATAATCAATTGTATTTAATTAAATATATGATGAATATATTATGTTAAGCTTTGCAATAAATTGTATTGTATCAAATATTTCCATCCATGGCTTCAATATATTCAACTTTTTTAAAACATTAAGTTCTTACACAAATAATAATCAGAAAATTGTGAGTAACAGAGCATTTTAATTAAAATGTAAATAAAATATTATATGGAGTTAAAGTGAAGATAAGAGCGAAGAACGAGTAGCGCATTTCATGGTCGAAAAACGTTCATCTCGAGGTGCAGTGTTTATTTTGTAAATGCTGTTTGTGTTTTTATTTACGAAAATTATTTAAACGAATCAAAAGATGCAGGAAATGATTATGTTGAATAAGCTATTTTTCTTATTATTTGTTTTTTCTTAATTTAGCAAATTGCACTTCCTACTAAGATGAAGCTTTGCAGTTTATTGTATCACAAGGTTTTGATGCCATCCTGTTCACTAATAAACAGTCAGTTCGGGAGGTCTGCAAAGAAAATATGTAAGTCTTGTACTTGTCTTTTCTTTAAAACTAAATCTGCTTTTAAAATGGTTTCGTTTGTAATGCAGTCAATAATTTATCTTGTGTAATACTCGTTTTATTATTAGACAAACCAACATAGTTGCATGTAAATAGAATTAATGGTAAAATTATGAATGCAGCAATTTCTTGCATTTGATAATTGATACTCATTTGTGCTGTACAGGCGTGAATGTGTGACGCCGCATTTAAAAACTACAAGAAAACGGTGCAAAATTGAATAATGCATTCTTTACACTTGTACCCTGCAATTGTTGTCAATAAGTGTATGTGACAATTATATAGGTTTAAATTCAATCCACTTTATGTGCTAAATAAATGAGTGACCTCTCATTCATTATATTCGTGTTTTTTTTATGATAAATTTATAGTTGTTTACTCTATAATATAGAAATTTATTCGGACAATAAGAAGGCCATAATTTGTTTGAGATTTTTTACTATTTATATACATTTTTTAAATTTTTTGTTTATGAACAAATTTTTTGTTATATTTATGTCTTTTTATTGAATATATTAATATTTAGATTCAAATTAATTTTTCTTGTTTTGACTGAATAAAATATTTGTATGGGAAAAATTTTCACAAAACTGACAAGATTTTGACCACTTCATACAATTTTTTTTTTTTGGTGAATTTTTTAATAATTTTTTTTTGTAAATTTGTAAGACTTAATATTATGTAAAAAAACAATAATTAAAAAAAATAACAAATTTTTTTCTTCTAGATATTATTGTTTTTAGGAAAATTTCAATAGAGATTTAAAACAAAAAATGTTTGTAGTGTCTGAAAATTTTATAAATTTTTTTTTTAATAATAACATTTTTAAAAGATGCGTTTATAATATAAAATAAGAATTAAAATTTATTTTTTATTATTTATAAGTTTTTTCGATTAATTACATTTATACATTTTTCCGATAGAAAATGAATTTTTCAATGTTAAAAATATTTAATTCAAAATAAATTACAATGAAATTTTTTAAGCGGTATTTTAGTTTAATCTATTCTTAATAAGAAATAAAAAAAAATATTAAAAATTATTTGAATTTCTAGGAACAAAAAATGTTTTTCAAAATGCTTAAAATCAACATTCGTTTGAGCATCAGTTTTAAATGGACCATAACGTATGTAATAAAGAACAAAAAATAAAAAATAAAACATGAATTAAAGAAGCTATATTTAAGGTGTATAATTTTAGTTTTTTGGATTTTTCCGGAAAGTGCATTCCCACAAAATCTTGGTGCAAAAATGCATAAAAAATGCATGTAAATCTTCAATTAAAAGTGATATGACACACAAAAAAAAATTTTTTTATCGATATCGTTTAAAAACATACAATTTAGAATATTTTGAGAAAAAAAAATTTCCGGAAATTCAAAGTTGAAAAAAAGGTTCCCTTGTTTTAGTTCACGAAAAAAAAATTGAAATTTGAAAAAAAAAATAAATTGACGTGCGCGCTCGCCGCCGGGATTCGAACCCGCAACCAGTGCCAAAAACCAATTACCGGTCGGGCGGCCTACTTGCTGCACTATTGTTTGAATATAATTATTGTGGACTTTAGTTGGTGTTAAACTATGTTCGTCATACAAAATTGATAAAGGATTAGATTTTTCATGGTATTTACACTGAATATGAGACATGGTATAATTTATATCAGAGACAAACTTTATTTTGTACAAACTGCAACTGATATAAATCTTTTGAATGTTACATTCTAACTAATCGCCTTTATACAATGTATTATTTAACTATACTTGTATAAATATACTGATTAACATTGATAAATTTAAACTATTTTATTGCATGTTTTATGGTACAATATATCCATGCATTTTAAGTGATTTATTAGTAGGTAGATTGTGTCTATCCTCTAATATTTCCCTTATGTCTATTAACTTCCTTTTTATACAATAAATTTAATTCATTCCTATAAATCTATACATTGTAGAAAAGATTTATACTTTCAAAGCATTAAAGAGACACGCGCTCGATATGTGGATCGTATGGAGTGAGGACTGTAAAAATCGTCTTTCTAATTCCATCACTTAACAAGGCCACTTTGTTACAAAAGTCGTTTCATACATTTGACTAGCCTTTAAACGCGTCTCTAACTATCATGTGTGAATAATTGACATTCTAGTCTCAAATGCTCCTTATCGTCCAGTTTATTCAACCAAAGTCTTGGGGGAAATAGAGAATCTTTATTTACTTGTTGGGCAGTTATTAAAATAACATTATCATAACTCATAAAACTTGCATTTGTCAGTTACATATTTTTCAAGCGCTTTAAATACGAAATTTTGGATGATAAATTTCATTTCGATCAGTGAACATGTTTTAAGTTTAGTAATTACAGTGGTAAATTCAAAACAGTAATTGCTAGTTGGGAAACTTTAATTAAATTTAAATGCATGCGTGAATATGCAGTTCTCACATTATTAGTAATTAAATAAAATGAACTACTTCACTTAAGACACCACGTTTGATTTACATGAATTTGCAGAGTTAACACTTAACATTAAGCTCTAATTGCTATTTTTTAACCACTTCATCAAACAGATTTTATCAGTTAAATGCAGTTCAATTGAAAGTACGTTGCTAGATACTTCATGCCATCCAGTGTGGCGTGCAAATTTCTGTTTGTTAAAAGCACATATCTTAAAATGTAACTGATTTGAATGACTTAAATAATGTTACAACCTACAGTTTACATAAAATAAAAGTCTGCAATACATTTTAAATATTTGTTTATTCCAATTGGGCGCAGTATATTGCATAAGTGACACATTTAATGGATTGTTGTATGTATTAAAAATGTAAGTTTTGAGATTAGAGGTGTTATCTAAGAAAGTTTATTTACATAAGTAAGTAAATCACAAGTTATAAAAAAGCTCTATTTTCTAAAGATTAATTTACTTTGACAAATTTAATTGTTGATTATAGAATTCGGTTTATCTATGAATTATCTTCGCTGCAAAATGATGATTCGTTGATATTTTGGTCTCCTTAGTGTCTTACATTTAATAATCATTCCTTTTAAATGTGGATCGGCAAGAATCGTTTAGTCTGTAAAAGAAAACAAATTTTAAATAATTTTACATACAAAAAAATCTCTAAATTTAAATGTTTTTAGAAACTATCTATGACTGAATTTCCAAAATTATGTGCAGACTTAATATATGCATTTAAAAATTATTAAATTAACCCTATAATGTACAACTAGCGGCATATATCACAATTACAAAATGCGAATGCCAATTTGACGACAGGCGTCGATCAATTTCAAGCTCAACCATACCCATGCCAAACCACAACAGTAACAAATTTATGAATAAAATTTCAAAGTATATTTGCCGCCTAAGCTGCAGAATCTCGTGTAATTTACAGCTTCCAATATGGTCAGCGAGTCACACGACCAGACTTTCAAAACATCGCACTGATGCCAGAGACACACAAGAGCGCAGTTCAACAAGATCATAAAACTGATTTACGTTTATTGATTGAGATTCGGTTGTTTCTCAAACCGTACAACATGCGCTCACCGCGACTTATGTTGTAGAAATCTGCCCAACGAAGTAAACAGATGCAACATGGACTGCATAAAACACGAACCGTAGCAGCGACTGGCACTTACCAGCGTAAGTTAGCACTACAACAAATGGCTGCCACTGAACGCATTCTTCAATTTTGGCGGCTGGTGCAGTGTGGTCAGGGTGGCGTGGTGCGGTGCAACGTCCCACCGAAAATGGGAGCACTCTCGCGATCACACACTGCGCGCACGGCGAAAAGAATTCACGCCAGAACATACAATTCACATGTATTGGCCAATGTTTGATGTTTAACGTAAAAGGCGCTTCAAACGAAGCGATAAATTTAATATTTTATTAGTTTTTCAGTGATGTTATTTTATCGAACGTTACAGTTAGTACGAGTATGTTGTGTATGTCGCTTTTTCAACTGCATACAAGTTGAATTGCGTTTTGTGTTTCTAATTAAATGAAATGCCTAATGTCTTATTTCGGTTTGCGTGTGCAAAACTATGTCCATATGTCCCAACAATGTCAGTCTGCAGTCGCTATTAAACGAGACAATATTATACAAATTGTTTTCTTTGTCGAATGCTGCACAAAATGCCAATAAATAACAAATTTGTTTGAATAATTTACCTTGTTGCAACAAAATGCCGGCATGGGAATTTTAAAATGCCATTTTATTGACTTTTAATTGAATTTTAAATTCCAATATGTAAATGTTTGTTATGTCTGGCATTGAATTGTCGCACATAGGCTTTTGCTAAAAAAAAATACGTGAACTACAAACAAAATCGTTTCCTCTTAATTTCAATTATGTAGTTTAAAACTGAACTAATAACGTGCAGAATTTCCAACGCAATTGTTTCAATATTAAAGTAAAAGGTCTTAAACGAGTTCAATATACATTATCATTCTTGGAATGAAAGTTTATAAGAAAGAATTATAAGTGTAGAATGTGTTTTGGGCTTTATGAGTCACGCGAAAAAACCAAGCAAATTCCTAAAAAAGTACTCATTACTTAATTGCGATGCATTCAATTTTCAGGAAAAAAAACTCACTATTTTGTTTGCTGGAATACATCAATATGTATTTAAGATAAAATTGCTCAGAATGAGACGTATTTTTGGTCGAGAACTGCGTGATCAATCAGTCAGACATATGCCGAAGATTAAAGTACATTGTGAGGTGCTATCTTTAGCAATTGATTGAGGTCGCAGCAAAGATGCAGCAATTTAGCATGACAACATGACTGTCCCACTTTATCGTATTCATTGTTACATACTTTATAGACAAATGATGCATAGACGCGCTGAGATAATCTTAATGGTGTCATTTTATGCACCTTGTTCGTTCAGTAATTAATTGATTCAAATTGTTGATTTTGAGACTGATAAAAAAGTAGTACGACGAATCTCGATAGCTGTTATTTCCGTTCTAATTTTCATTAATTCGTCGTCAAAGATTACAAACGTCGCAGCAGATACACATTTTATTGGCCATTCTCTCGAATATTCGACCTTTTGTTTTCAAAATATTATGCACAATTGAAATTACAAAATTGTTATTAAATTTTAAGACTTTGTCATTTTTTATGTTTACCGATGAAATGATTAATGCGGTTATGAATCAAAATTGAGTCCTAAAGTCAACGAATATTATGAATGTACAACAATTTATGTAATTCCCACGTTCGGCCATCAATTTCAATTGAACTATAGGCGTATTTGAATAAATTAATGCTTTCAAGTTGTAAGTTATAGACTAACAAGTATTCGCCAAATCAAAAGGCTGGAACAAATGCGTCTCCCGCAGACTATTTAATATACAGTCTGAAATGAGTAGAAATGCATTTGCTGTCTGGTTTCTTTTTGTTAAGTCAACAAATTCATATGCATATAAGAGCCCTAACTAATGGATGGTAATTCTTCATAAACTGCCACAGCTGTCGTCTAATTTGTGCAACAGTTGTTCATTCAACATGTGTCGGAATCAATTACATTAACGAGGTCAAATGAGTAAGATTATTTGAAAAATAATGAGAAATAGAACAAATTTCTTAAAGTTCATTAAGCTTAACTTTTCATGTAAATATATCACTAAAAAGTTCTTGAAAACTTTTTTATAATGAATTTGTATAATATAGAAATTGCAGGAAAACAAACGCTTGGATCTTATTTATAA
>JANSTS010006568.1:39131-50884 GCA_026546915.1 Sylvicola fuscatus
AAAAAAATGTTTTTTACGACATAAAGCAAAGCCAATTTTGATATTACAAATTCAAATTTTTCATTACTGACTCGTGTCTAACATATACTAAATCTGTATAAAAGTTGTTAATTATGTGCCTTGAAAACAGAATTAAATGTCTCATTTAGGTTTATGGTCATATACTTAACAACAACTATTTGCAAACATACTTATTGAATAGATAAAAATTATGATAATAAAAATATATTAGACATTTTATGCCTTTTTATTGACTGAGGAATAAGTTTGATTTTGAAAAACGAAAACCATTAAAAACATCAATATCATCAATATTTTTAATAATTAAACCATTTGTAATTACTTGAAAGTATTTACATTTACTAAGCATTTTATTTAAATAAAATGAATTTAATCACATTTATTTACATTTATTTTCTTGTGGATAATTTATTTGAGGCTTTGTCTGAAATCGGAAGGAAATTTGCCTCGAAAATGTGTTGGTTATGCCAATCCAATTACTGTTTTCTATTTTCCTTCAGTAACTTTAGAAAATGTCTTTTTGAACATAAACTATCGACTATAGTGTGCAAAGAAAACGATTAGGTAATCACCATCCTATCTGATGTGCATGTAAAGAAAAATAATAATACGTTTGTTGCCAAACAATTTTCAAAAAATACATGTAGATGAGTAGAAATGAATAAATTTTCACTCGGTAAAAGAGAAGAAGGCTTTACTGAAAAAAAGCCAGACAATCATTTCAAAAGCAAACACAAACTTAAAAGCTGTATCATAAAGTTATGTAACGGCAATGGACCGAAACGATGTAAAACCAAACGAGTGCGTATAGGAAATAAAAGCCGTGATATACAACGATAACAAGGAAGCATCACCTCTTAGGTTACTAATTGCCTATACATATAAACAAAAGACTGATAAGAAATACATTTATCTTAAAAAGCACCATTTTCAATGCGACTGACAATATTGACAAAACTTGCAAAATGTAGAAACTCTTTTAAGATTTCAAAAACCTTCAACACCGCAATTCCTAAATTGCTTTTATTTACATAACATCCTCCACTTTTGCACCTCAAGCATGACAACAAATGCAAGATAAACTTGAAATTGAGCAGATGTAAGAGCTATGTTGCTCAATTAGGTTGTACTTCCTCCTCAATTACACTAAATTTAATTACACTTCTTATATACAACATCTTACTGTTTTAAAATCAAATTACTTGACAAAACACAAACTGTTTAGTCATTTGAGTTATATGGTCAAATATGTATAAAATTATACGTAAAAAGAGACTCTTTGTTTTTCCATTGTATATTTTGTTTTTTAAACCTATGACGAAATGTGTGATAAGATTATGTAAAGTCAAATGTATTTGATGTGTTGTTCTTGGATTTAGTTAATCATATAGAAAATATTAAATTTATAACTCAAGCCATCACTGACCTAGGTTATTTCATCATATGAATAAGCTTCAATGCCATTATCTAGTTGACTTTAATTCAATAAAGTTATCCACACCAGTAGAATTTCCTGTTTGTAAATGAAGCCGAAATAAAGGGCATTTCAATGTGCAGTGACCCGAAATAGTTTCTTTTATTAATTAAAATCGAGTAACTACTTGTGTTTTGTGAGAAAAGTCCCGCTATAACACCGTTACCATATCGCGTCTCTATAGATTTGGAGTGTTTTGAACGCACACGCATGGTCAAGTGTCCGCAGACCGTTACCGAATATATGTTTTACCTCGGATTTCCCGGTGGTCGGTTTTAGGCGTTAAATTTGTTGTTACTGCCACAGTGCAATCTTAATGCTGAATAGGTATGAATCACCAGTCATTGTGTATCTTTTGCAGCATTCAAACCATTGATTCAAACAACTTACATGTATGTGGCTCTGGTCTGGATCAGCGTATACAGTTTCAATAAAATGTAATAACAAAAGTATCAAAGTAAGAACACATTGTTAAATGCACTGAGAAATGCACTTATGAATCATCAAACGAGTCATTCTTTTATACTTTAAAATCTTGAATAAAATGATTAATTCTTTAAAATAGAAGAATTCTCAAATTCAGGTGACAAAAGTCACGACATTTTTTTCCAAAAAATGAGCACAAGTGCATAAATAGCATAAATAGGTACTTATTTTGCATGTAGCTCAATGCCCAATGGCAATTGCAAACATGTTAATATTTAGACGATGACATTGGGATGAACATTTTATTAAGTGGCAGAGCAGTAACAACTTAAGTAACTGTGCTGAGAAGCATTTGTCGAGCTAATCATATTTTTGACCCCGCTAATTTACAGCTACGACTCCTCTTAATCGAGTTATGCATTTGCATATATTAAAGAGATTTATGTAGAATCTCGGCGGAATACTTTGCAGCGTGAGTTAAAATAATTACTCATAAATCAATATTTAAGTAGTCGAGATTGTGTTTTATTAGCATTTTGTGAGTTCTAAACTCACTTTTAATTTAGTTAAATTTATAATTATATGAATCATTATGGAAAATAATTGAACTCTCATCTTCCAAGTCGATTGGAATGCTAATTGCGCACAATAAGTGTGCAATGTCAATATACAGACGAACTGTGTAAACTCAGATGCTTTATATACTTGTTTAACAAATAAAATCCAGGGAACTCTTTGTCTAGTAAAACACATAAGTTCGCTGATTGTTAAAATAAATTAATATGAATTTTATGGCATTGCCATAAGAAAGGATTTTTGTTTAAATATGGAAAGAGCGCCTCTGCATTGCACCTTTTGTGCACGTAAACTTGAACAAGCGTATTCACATCTGCGCCTTGAATTGGATTATTGGCTTTGCGATGATTTCGATCAATCAGAGAATCACATACGAGTATGTACAAAAAACATTTTCTCTTAAATTTGATCTCAATGACGATTATTGAAATTTCATATTTTTCATTTCCAACATTCAGAATGAACATTTTGCAGCTTTTAACTACACATTTGGAAAGGTTTGATCATTTCACTAAAAAAAATTAAAATTTTAAAATTTAATTTACTTAACATCAAAACCGATCCACACTTCTGAAAACACATGTCTTAAAGCAAACGACCTCTTCAAGGTGCTGTAGTAAATTTTCAACAGACTAATGACAGCTGCTGTTTGTTCGCGGCGCGGCCGATCTCAATTTTCATTCAACAGCATACTCGCACAATTTCAATTTACTTGCGCTATCTACAATTAAATTGTTATATGTATCTCTACATATGAAGCATATAAGAATTATCTGTAGGAGTATATAGAGTAAAAAGAAGAAAAAACATATAGTGCAGACAAAGCATCTTTTCAATGTATTCTTACAGACTGGAACTGGCGAGCAGCGCGCAGTAAGCACATGGACTGAGCGAGTCTAGCCAAGAAGCGACCACGCGGTTTCTTAAGACGAAGCGTGTGAATGAATATGAGCTTGAGTTTAATGACGCGAACAAAATGTACAATGTGGAAAAAAAGCTCGAATTCCACAGAACGTGGTCGATGGCTTGTAAATCTTGCATGGAATAATCTCACTGATAACTAAAGAAAAGAAAAAAACCGGGAACTTTTTTTACCTAAAATATATTTTCTCGATCTTGTGTCAATTTTGTAATGACTCATCATCTGCTGACAACAAACCTTTTTATAATTATAATTGCGGGTAAATGTACTTATGGGAAATGCATTTGCAAATCAAAGAAGTGACCTGACATCGATATTGTGGTCTTAAGAAAAGTCCCTTTTCTTGCTGTGGACATAGTCAGACTTGTATAAGTAGGTATTAAATGCGCGCCAAAACCAATTATGGATATCCTTAACCTTTATATCAATGCTTCTTTGCGGAATTTCGCGTCAAGCGATTTTTGCAAAGAATTTCATCACTAAACTGGTTTTAGTTGGCTGAACGTCTCGTCGTTTCTTGTAGAACGATACCCTCTCGCATAGAAATTGTATGTTTGTATATAAAACGACTCTGCATTTTGCAGTCACCAACCTGCTGCATTTAATCCAACCGCGATTCCAGATATATATAACGCATTGCAGGCAGGTACAAAACAATATATTAATACAAGAGGTATGCCAAGAATTTCATACAACATTCCCAATGTGCTATCTTCTATATTTCTTTCAATATTTACATATGTCCATTGCGAAGAACGGTGTATCTTAAAGATGAACTAGAAAATGTCTGTTGACCTTTTTTCGCGCCGTGATTGTCGCACGTTCTTAATAATTAAAGAACCAACCTGTTCTTAAAGTTAGAATAACACACATATGGCAATAGGTATTGAGAACACATTTAATATGTGTACAGATGTCTCTAGGAGGCGACTATCAAATGACGCTTTTACTCTTCCGTTTCACATACCAAAACAGTAAATACATTGGATAGGTAAAATTCACAGTTAAACTGGTTTTCATTCTTGGTGAAAGTAACTGTAAAAACTTCTTTTCGTGTTATTTTGAAGAAGATTCAATGAAGAATGAAGAATATAATAAATTTCTATTCTGTACCGATTCACACTCATGTGTGGATTCTTTTAACATGTATTCGTTTGTAGAACAGCAACCGTTGATGCGGTAAATATTTGAGCTAAAGAGCTTTTTCTATTAGCGCACCCACGTGCTTAAATTGTATGGCCTATTTCATTTAAATGTATAAATAGGCTATAGTGTACAAAAAACAAATCACGTAATATATGGCTTGATAAATCAAATGCCATTATCACAAAAAAAAGTTCAGATTAGGTTATTCAATCTGGAAAACGGCAGATGCAGGTTACACACTCAAAACGCGCTTATCAATTGTAGTCAGCTGGTCTTATCACACGGTTATTTTGTGGGCCAACAATTGAGGTTTACATTGAACGCGGCATATATGGATGTTTTATGTATTTTTTAATGTACGTACTCATACATATTATGTTTTGTTTACACAGTGTCGTTAAATGACATAAGTTGGTCTTAACCTTGAACGATTATTCGAACCCAACACACGTGCAATATGAGTTCAAGAAGTGCAATAAAAATTAAAATGTGTAAAAAAATAAATTGTATTGCCATTAAAGATTGTTGTTCATAACATCGTTTTAATGAATTGATGCTTTAAATTATTTTTCTGTCCTTATATAGATCGCACCCTCATATCTCAGTTCATTACAGATTTGGGAAAATAGTAAATGTTCACTTCAGTTCAATATGTTTTATAAGCGATTTATTTGTGTACTTTCCCTCAATATAAAAGGATTATAAAACACATAATAGTTTTACAATACGGGAAATTCCACAGGTACAATACTGTCCCTTTCTAATTGACGTTTTTTTCGGGAATCAACTGAGTACGGTTTGGTTTTCTATTTCATTTTTGAAGTAAAATATATGCATATGGCTTGAACATAAAATATTAAAACTGAAAAACTTAAATTCATACATATAATGTCAATGATCGGAAAATTGATGATGAAAAACGTTGAACTGGTTACAATAAGATATCCTTGAATGTATTTTTATAAGGAAGCGGAATTCAAGAGCTTTCACTGCAATCAACATATAAAACACCTACGTACATGTATCGTAAAATGCACGTATTTTCATGTAGAGCATGGGAGTTCTAGATACTCTGCTGTGACTCATTAGTGTAATTAAGATGCTCTCGTAGTAATAGGTATATGATATTAAGCTAAATGTTTTTATGGTTGGCTACACTCATCTTACATTTCTAAGTGGTTTTCAATATCTTTATAAAGGTAATAAATATTAAGAGACAATTTTTATGTTGTAATTGGCGTAATTTCCTTGTTCAGGGAAACACCTTTTGAAATTAATAAAATTAAAGCCATCAACTTACAAACTTTTTGTGATTTTTAATTTTGAATTTATTAGCGTTTTACTTAAACCAATTATTGTTGACTACATAATTAGTTCAAGGGAAGGTTAAATAAGTAAGATGTGATGGTTCACAATGTAAAGATAACAAATATACATATGAATTGCTTCAGACTGGCGTCAAAGCCACAACATCAACCATAAAATATATTTATCTGAAATCTGCATCAGGTAGGCAAGAGTTGAGTTCGCGTAGAAAAGGACATTTATATAAGTCTATAGTATGTATTTAGTTCACGAGGAACAATTTCACGACATTTTTAGATATAATTTGGCCGCATACACTTCATATGGCAGTATTGTTTTCTCAATGAACAAAATACTAGGCATAAATTGTTCTATATTTCTTTATATTTTAACAAAACCATACTTTTGCATGGAAAAACAGTTGAAGAGTCAAAATTAGGGTGGTTTTGGAATTGCTGCCAAATGTTCAAGTTCGGTAAAATTTACCATATGTAATTTAGAAAAAAGGCGTACCTTAATAAACAACTGTTGCTTCGCTCACGTGTCTTATAAATCGAAATAAAATAAGACAGCAATAATTGCTTGTTTAAAAATATGCACACAAACAAGATTGTGTGTACTATTTACATATGCTAGGCGCATATATAAAGTAATTAGTGACAAATCTGTATGTCCCTTTCTACAAACCCTTTTCATTTCAGGTAAATGTGTAGGATGCGATTTGTCTGACCGCTGATTACCGGTAAGGACTTTTATGCATAACATTATCACGACAAATTTGTTTGTTCAGTCGCATTCTCAGTTTTAGAAGTGAAGGTTGTGTTAAACAATATTGTTTGGTGAACATTGAAGAAAAATTGCTTAGAAATTATTTCACATACAAATTTTAGAACTATCAATATCAAAATGAATCAATTAAATGTTTCCAACGACCAGTCGCCACCAGCTGCAGTGCCATTTGACGTGAGAGGAAATTTTATCATACCAGCTCCTTACGTAGTTATTGTGCCAGTTCATCAAATCGGTAAGTGTTTTCTATTTTAAACTAGTTGAAAGTGAATGTGTATTTCTTGAATTTATTTGTACCACAAAAAAAATCTAAATGCACAACTGTATCATAAATCAAAAAGTAATCCTCAATAGACTTTAATGAATGATCGCGCTTATCTCGATTTAGTCATGATTGCCATGGAATTTTTTAGAATCTATGTTGTCCAAACCTGAGTAAAAACTCACCAAATTATACCAAAAACCGTGATCTGAATTAAGTATTGGCCAAGCCTCCAAAATATGTAAATTATGAGCACTGATTTTTTTTATCCCATTGACGATAGTAAACTGATTCGGAATATATTATTATAAAAAAATATAAAAAAACGTGTGGTATGAGCTTTGTAAGAATTTTCGTTAAAATAATAATTCAGAAGTCATTCGTGATTTAAGATTTCAGAAATTAATTATTGAGGTAGGCCGGGGAAAAAAACATGTTACATAACATCTTTAATGAATAAAAAGCATAATTATATGTGTTACTATTACACGTGGTGGCTGTTGTCAAGACTTTTGACTTGATTTAAAACCAATTCGACTGTGGCTATCATCACGCGTTGAATTTAAGTTATCAGCTACATTTAAATGCGCGTAAAAATAGCCTTGAATGCTGCCATCAGCCAAGTTCCAGTTAGTGATTAGATAAGAGTTTTAAACATAGCCCTGAGGGTTTGTACGTGTACCATATCAAAATTTATGCATTTAAGAAAAACCCTACAATCGTGCAATTTAAGAAACGTAAAGCCAAAATCATATATTAAGCTCTCTAGTTTAGCTGTACTCAAGACTAAAACCGTTTCCATATCTAAAACACCCACATCGATGACGCTTTAATTCCCATGAACCCTCGCAGCATGATTACTCATTGATGTTACTGGGAACTAAATTTATATTAATTCAAAACTGTAGCAGAAGTATATATAAAACGAAACACACAAAGCCTGTGAAACGCTTAAAAACGGAAAAAGAAACAGCCGCGATTGTCTGACGATGACTCGAGTCAACGTTTACCCAAACTTCTTCGAGTATCAAAGTGATGATCGCGATTTCATAAGAATTGAATTCCCGCGTAAAATCTTGAGCGCGGGTTTTTCGATTTAATATCAGTTTGACGTCATTGATTTGAAATTCCTTTACGTTTTTTACACATTCGTATCATTATAGTGTTATGTTTTACAAATGCATAACTAGATGAATGATTCTCTTACAAAATAGGCGCATTCCATAAGAAATTCCAATGTACTCGTATGTTTTTATGTATAACTTTGCAAGTTTCGAACTTTACGGCAATGCGCCAATTTATCCACATCCCATTCGTTTCAATGCATCCGTCTCACCACTTTGTGCCGTATTGAATTCACTGATGGCATCTGGTTTAATTTCAATTCGCACATCGATTTGAATTACCTCATTCTCACGTATGTGGATTCATTTCATAAATAACGAATTTCCAAAGATCTTCTAAGTATATAAGACACTTAGAAAAAAATTTAAAAAACAGCCACATGATCTTGCAGTATTTATGCTGCTGCATATGAATGTGCGTGCATTCATGCTAAAGCTCTGTAATAAATATAGATTTAGAATAGAAGTGAGACTTCCGACTCACACAAACTTGCAACCATTCCATTTACTCTAAATATTGTGCTCCCCAACGCAACGGTTTTTAGTTATAAAAATATACGCGCAAGTTCCCCAATCTCCCCACTTATAGAGAAGCAGCGTATACATTCAAAACAATAGTCCAACACAGCGCCACATTCATTGTGAATGGCATAGAGCCGTCCCGTTCTGGCTGCAGCTACTCGATCTTTGCGACCACTCACATTCCCCAATTCCTCCCTCTTTCTTACTGACATACCAAAAATGTATTCTCAACTTTTGCTTATACGACCACTGCACATTGCTGAGCTTTTCAGTTAAAACTGAGAGCACGTCTAATCAATATGTTGGAATTTTTTAAGCGCTGACATTTAACTGGCGCCTGCTGAATTGTGAAAAAGAAAATGTTTACACTAAAACTAAAATACTAAAAACGTCCTTAAAGTGAGAGAGAAAAAAATCATTTCGCGTGTGAAATTGTACAGTTAAAAAACTCAAAGCTTATTGAACCAAAAGTGCCTGTCAACATTGCTTCAAAACAGTTATTTATTGACATCAATAAAAACCACGTTTGCGGGAGGATATATTGTCGTGCAAAAAACTATATAATGGAGATAAGGATTCATCAAGATCCCAATTCGAGGAATATCAGTGAATATTGTTTCAAAAAGCCAACTGTTTGTGGTAAAACATCTACAATTGACCAAAAAGTAGACAATCGAATTTATATCTCCAATAAAGTTTAGAAGAAATTTATGCGGCACACGGATTGAAAAGAGACAGGACACAGACAGTGAAGAAAATCCGCATACAAAGTAGACAACTCACGGCTTGCCTGATTTATGTTCTAAGGGTGTGATTTTGTTGTTGTTCTCGTGGTTGTGGAAAAAGGCAGAATAGAATTTTCAAAAGTGCATACGAGTATAGCATCTGCCCCAAATTCATCTAGTTACCAACGTGTTTCGTATGTTTGTGTATTAGTGTGACCGTATTTGGCCTTACAAATTGTATATTCCATCTGCTGCCGACTACCCAAAGAAATGTGCGTTTGCTTAGGCTCCTTATCCTTGAACACCTCGAAGTAGTCACACGTGCTTTTGTTGGATATTGTAACGAAGTAAATCGCTCCTGAGCATTGCAGTGAATTTAAAAAAAAATTGATTTGTGACAACATTTTCGATTTGTGCGCGTTTTTTCCAAATAATTTGCAATAACGAAAAAAAAAAAATCAACTAGTAGTACAGTTCTGACGTGTTAAACAAAATTCTATCTAAAAAAGCGAAAAGAAACGTAAAAAACTACAGAAAATTCATGTAAAAATAGAATTTGTTATTTTTAAAATTTTCGAATGAAGAGGTCGCGTTTTGTGTATTCTTTTAATTCATAAAGTTGAGTGAATGAATGAGAATTGGGTTATAAGTGATTAAAAAGTTGTTTTAAATACAATTAAGATGGAAATTTCCGAGCTGGTAATTTACGTTGTGCTCTTCGCGATTGGATTATATGTGCCGATAACGCTCTTCAAATGGCAGAAAAAGAAATGTAAGCGCCCTCAAAAAAAAAATTCTTAGTATTTTGTGAAAAAAAATTACTAATAATTCCTTAAAAATCAAAACAAAATTGCACTGGTAACATGTCCCTCAGCAATAAATTGTATATTTTGCCGCATTAATCCGTCATTGTCGTTGTGTTGTGTATATGCATACGCTAAATACTTAAAGTGAATGTGTGTGGGTGGGTGCAAAAATATCACAAATGTCACATGTGCGTTAGCGTCATTACGCTAGAGTTTCCGTTCTCGCATCTTTGAAATCTTTGCATGTGGCCCTTATATTGATTCATGTGCATGTGCGATTTTGTTCGCGTATGTACATCTTGTCTTATTCACTGCTGTAGCTAAAAACCTAATGGCATCAACACAATTGACAGCGTCACAGCTGACTTACTTTACTCAAAAACGCTTCTTTTTTTGTTATCATAACTTGTGTGTTTTTCGTCGTTTTTTGGTTTCCAAAATCGTATGCAAATTATTGTTCGTCATTTCATTTCTATTTCCATCATTATGTTCACTTTTTTCTATTTAAATAAAACAGTTTTTTACTGAATTTTTAAAAATTTCTTTAACTTATAACATAATTAGCATACAAGTTGTAACGACACTTTCACTTTTGAAGCCATAAATCGGTATTTTTAAATGAAAGGGAAACACATAATCAGTGAGTGTACGAATCTTAAATTTTCGGTTTCTGAATATCTGCGTCCATTTAAAAAAAGAAAGCATTTTCTGCATTTCTGCCAGTATTATATAAATTCTTGGCGATTAATTACATCTTTACAGTTGAAATCAATTTTAAATTCATAGATCAAAATAATTAATATAATTGCATGTGATAAAAATGTATTATGGATGTTGCTATAACCTCGTGTCACCCCAAAGTGTTTCCACTTATGTAAACTTGTAGAATACAGCCACAAATAATTTTAAATCTTATAAACAAACCTTGTGAATATGCGCACAGTTGCTTTTCCTCACATGCTTTGTAATCATCAAAAACCGCTATATCTGTACGGTAAAGCCATGAAATGGAAAACATGTGGCTCAACACAACATATTTGTATGTTCAAAGTCAAACAGCGAACTATGTGCAAAAACAGTACTCAAAAAGACATGCGAGTAGACCACAGAGGCGAATGTAAATTTTTGCAAAATTTTTCGAATTTAAAATGTAAAAATAGCCAATTCATTGTGCTCACGTCTTAATGAACTGAGGCTGTGTAAGCTTATAATTACATATATGTAACATGGATGTATGGTACTTGTGCGTCATTTGAGTTTGCAAAACAAAGTGTCGCGTGTGGTGACATTGGCTGGCATGGCATATGGCTGGTGTAATGTCGTTCGCCCCCAACAATCCGCTCTCGTGTGAAGACAAAACATACGCGTAAACATTGCGATGGTGGACTCACAGGGATCAGAAATTGAGGCAAAATTTTGGCACTCTCGACGCCGTAAAGCATTTTCCAGAGTGCAAATGATAGTCCCCTGCTGTGGACTTAAAGAAAACCCCATCCGAATTCAGTAGACCACAAGTGCGAATGACGCCACAATTTGTCTGTGTTGCGCCATGTGGACGCAAAAGCTTAATTATTGTATTATCGTTTTTGTTGATATGTGATTCAGATGTGTGTATACAAGTTTATTCCGCGTTATTCCCGTTTCCAACGCCACCA
>JANSTS010006568.1:50984-61272 GCA_026546915.1 Sylvicola fuscatus
TTCAGATGTGTGTATACAAGTTTATTCCGCGTTATTCCCGTTTCCAACGCCACCAGGCACCAAACCAACTAATCAGCAAAACAGCATTCGACACGTATACGTATACATGCATGCCGACAAAGACGTAGAAAGAAATTGGCGGCCAGAGATTATAATATGCATTCTCAGGCTGTATGTAACCGCCCGTACGCGGTAATGAAATGAGTCAACGGTTTCAAGATAGCTGTGATTGGTGTGCTGCTTCACTGCTTACTCGAAATGCCATCTTTTGTCAGTGTTGTTCAGATAGTACAACGGCATTGCCACAAACAAAATATATAGGAGGCGAATTTTCGCTTCGAAACAAAAGAAAATACTTTTAGCATTCTATTCAGTCAGAGTTAATAAATTACAGTGAATGGTCGGATAATGTATTGAATGCTCCGTCATAAAGTGAAATTATTGTTGGATATTATTTTTGAAAACTAAAAGTAAATACAAACAATGCAAGTGAATGCACTTCTGTGCAGTTGAATAAAGAATTTGTCGTTAAACAATTATAATATATCGAAATGGAACTATATCAGCCTTTGCCATTTTTCTTATACGGTGATTGTGAATTTTAATAATTTCTTTATTGTGTGATCTTACTAAAGATTTAGCCGCGTGCATGTGAAGACATATGCGCAATAGTGGGTTTCTTTTGTGAAATACCTAAGAATTTTTGTGCCGTTTTTTGTTTACCAACAATTCTTTTTAAATGCAAAATTCTTTGACCTAGTTCAGTATTTATTAAAATTTTATTTGGTGACGTGAAATTAGTTTTGAGTAATACGTTTTTCCAAAAAAAAAAAACCTCATTTGTTTTTTTTTCTTGCTTCTATACATTTCCAATGTCTCATCCTGAAGTCGGCCTACTGCGTGAAAGTCACGTCATCAACAAGTGTTTGTGTTCGCCACAATTTCATTTGTTTATCGATCGTTCGCATACTCCTTTAAGCTTTATTTACATGTTTTAGTTTTATTTTTGTTTGCAACGATGAATATTGTCGTGTTGATAAACAAAAGAATTTAATGACCTCAAGCTAATTGTATTCTTAATATTTCAGCTGCATACCAGATGGCGCCACCAGAGAACCTGGTACCAGTCAACAACATGCCGCAGCCGCATTTTGCGCCAGGTTTCAACAGAAATCATCTACCAGTGCGGGCACCGAAGCACCAGAGTGCGAATCCGAAAAGCTTCAATGACTCCTGGATGTTGCCGCCATTCAAAGGACACACAGCAGCAGTCACTTCGATAGATTTTGCCACAAATGGCAAATATTTAGCAACTTGCGCCGAAGGTATTTATCGTCAAACTCATGATTCATAATTTTTTTTTTGTTCACTATGATATTGGTTTTATCTTTATGGTAACGGAAATCATGCTTAATAAGTTTAACTTGAAACAAACTCATCTCACACACACACACATGCGCATAAAACATATATAACCATGTTTAATTAATTGCACTAACTCGACCAGCTGCCATTGAACTTTGATATACTTTGAGCGTGCACAGCAACACCTGCCAAATGAAGAAAGTAGGCGATCCGTTTTCTTATTGTAAATCGGTTTAAATTCATGACAAAGTGATATCTCAATTCTCAACTCGTCTAACCAATGATAGGTTGTCGCGTTTGCCTACATGTGACATCACCGCGTTTTTCACTTATGTTTGAGTCTTCGTTTCAATGGAGACAGCCTTTCTTTAAGTCGTGTGTTTACATTGTGTTGCCCCCCAACGTGCTTGATACTTATTATTCGTCTATCGCAACTGCTTAATTTCTTTAAATTCTTTTACGCTTCTCTCGACTATGTGCTTTCTTTTCATGCTTTATGTGCCTCGGCTTTGACCTCAATTTTGGCGCTTTTATTAAATTTGTAATTCATAATACATAACCGCGTCTTGTTTGTACATGCTTGATGGTCACTGCGCGTCGCGTTCTTGTGCTTTTGCTGCACTCCATTTACATTACACGAACTCTACTTTTTTTTTGTTGTTGTTATATTATTGAATACAATTCAACGTATAAATGAAAAACCAAGACGTGACTAATTGCAAAAGATAATAATGAATGTATGTAGGCTCTATGGAGACGGCGCAGTGCGTCACTGTTCCGTTAAGACGATTGAATCATAGCGTGAGTAAGCAACTTACAATACCTGACGTCAGTTTTAAATTACAAACATATGAGTGGAATTACCTCATTTGTTGCGCATGCACTGATAGCAACTATTTCTTATTGATTACGGAAGGCTTTAAATGCGTTCTTAACGAGCTAGAATGTTGTGCCAAGTAAACCCAATCATTCTGGTTAGTTCTTAAAATGAATATTTCTAAAATATCGCCAAAGATCAAAATGCTAATGAATGCATTTTTTCGATCAATGAATTCTAAGAATTAAAAACGAACATTTTTCTTATTAATTCGTTCAAATATCACCTAATTTAATATCACCCTCAGCTAATCTTTCTGTCTGGCGGTAATTTTGCAACATGTCTTCAATTTGTTTGTGTCGCGCGTTTTCCTTTACGTCTCGTGCACCTTTCATTTTCCTGCCTAGCAGCTTTGTCTGTTTCACTTTTTATTCACTATGTATTTCCCGTCGACCACATCCGGCGTGTAAGATATTATTTTCAATTTATTTAATATACTCATCACTTCCACATCATTTGTCGTTGTGTGACAGTGTGGCATAAGTCTTGGCTTATATATCGTTTTAAGGATTACCACGGCAGACGTTTATGTACAACATATGTGTAATTCTACACCATATTACAACTTCCTTCCCTATTTTAAGCATCATCATTCTGCATTCAAGTCCATTTGCATTTACTTCAAGAATACTTGTGTATATCTTCCAGTTTGGTGGCGTTTTTTGTATCGACAATATGTCTATAAATAGTCTGAAAAGGCGCTTAGCAAATTGAAGTTCCTTTTGTTCGCTTTCTTCCCACTCATGTGACGGTGTCGCGGGTAGCGCTTGCCTGTTGTTGTTTTGTAATTTATGCGTAGCTCAGCTGTTTTATTTTGTCTGTCCTTTCGGCTGTATGTTGCCACATATTCTTGCGAAAAACTGAGTGCTATACCGCGACAGTAACGCGATTTGTCGCCGTGATATTGTATATGAGTAAGTGACCTTGTCCAATAAAAGGTGTTTGAAAACGAAACCATGACCTTAGCAATCAAACTGCGAACTGGTTTATTTGGATAGTATTTGTTCTTACATAGGTGAGGTGTTTTTTTATGGTTGACCAACATAAAATTTGTCTTTATCAAGGGGTATGGATTCATTATGGCCAGTGCAACAGTTTGTTGATTGAATGATACTTTCTTTATAAAATGCTAAGAACTAAATTCAATTCCAATGGTAATCGATTGTTTTTGGCTAATTACTTAATTCGCTGCAACCCATATCAAGGCTACTTGGTTGCTGTCTTTTATCAAATGTACTAATAATTGTTTAGCGTCACGCTAAAAACACAATAACTTAATAAGAAAACCATGAACTCACCCAAAACGATGCCTTATTATGTGGAAAAAACTTCTCATCTTAATCATGTGTGCGATGTTTATTTGCCTTCGATTTGTCTGTAAAATAAAAAGTTCAACATTAATTGAAATTCAAGCATTAAAGGTGGCACACGAATTTCTTTTTATGTAAAATGTACAAAAATTCGTATAAATGGTTTAATTTGTAAATATTTATGGCTATTAACGGAGTTTTTTTTTTGATTTTTTATATCAAATATAAATAACTATAGAGCACCATGTCTAATAAAAATAATCTGATTGAATTTATCAATTATTTAAACAAAAAATGATTGCGTTTGTGATGGTTTGCTTTTTGTACTCACTAAATGTTATTAATTTTTATTTTTGGTGTGCGTAGGCAAATTTATTGTGGTAGGAACATGTAAATAATATAAACAAAAATTAATAAGTTTAAATTTATAATAATCCAATGGCATGCATTTCACAAAAATTCATATAAAATTCAGAATATTACACAATTAAATTTAAGGGAGTAGATCAGTTTTAATTATTTTAGATATCATTATCTATCAATAGAATCATTGAATAATAGAAAATAAATCAAGAACATCAAAGAAAACAATCCACCGCAATTCTTCAACTCTCCTTCTTATTTTCTATAGTTGAGGCTGCGCAAAGACAACAACATTTCCGAGGCGCCGGACCTCAAGACTACAAAAGTCGATCAATGGTCAATCACGAGGAGGAGGATGCCGTCGAGCCATCAAACAGCAGCAGCTGTAGTGATGACTCCCACAAGCCAAAGTTTAATAAGAACAACCAGGCGAATGGCGGACGGTCAACCACACGCCGTCAACGTAAAAAGAAGACACGAAGCGTTCGCAACAATCAAAGTGATGAGATACAACAGAACTGCGATCGCAAATACTCTTCGTCAAGTTCTTCATCTTCATCGAGTCCACTGCAACAGAAGCGTGCAATGCCGATGAGCGTGGTGAATCGCGAGGTGGCGTTAACACCACCACTTCGAATGTACACCAAGCTCAATATGCCTGACCATGAGCTAGTATCCTATTTGGAGGACTACGTGCACGATGAGGACATGCTGCCACGCCTCGGCTATCCAGTTGAGTTAAAAGGTACTGGCCTGGCCGCCTTTGAGCGAATTAATTTTTCAAACTTTGGCGTCACTCAGTACAACAATGCACCGAATATGCGCGACATATTCATCAACCGCGGTGTTGTGATTAACGACATGGCTAATCTTGTCGAAAAAGATGGCAAGGAAAAGGAACGTGACGGCACCGTTTTGAGCGGCGACAGTGGCCAGGGCAGTGCGGCCTCCAGTCCACCATTCATGGACGGTGATGTTTATGACGAGGATCGCTTGAGCGATGTTAAATCTAGCAACGAGTCAATCCCACAAATGGTCGACTGCATTGACAGACAGTGCTGCCGATGCAAGAAAGGTTTCAAGCAAACCGTCGACGGAGAGTATGTGAAAAAAGTAGACGACTGCTTATATCATCCCGGTAAGCCCGATTGGAGTAACGAATACGGCGGAGGTATTTGGTCGTGCTGCAAGACACCGCACAATTCATCTGGATGTGAGCAGTCCAAACAGCACGTTTGGAGTGGCATTATGAACGGCTACAATGGACCATTTGATGACTATGTAATTACACAACCGACTAGTGCTCCAGAAGATGACGACTATGGCGTTTATGCATTGGATTGCGAAATGTGCTACACAGCGCGTGGCTTGGAACTGGCGAAAGTCACTCTGGTGACAATTGACGGACGGCGTGCATACGAACAGTATGTGCGTCCACAGAATCCTGTTGTGGATTACAACACACAATTCTCTGGCATCACGAAAAAACACTTGAACAACAAGACTGTTAAAACGCTGGGTGAAGTGCAAAAAGATCTGCTCCAGATCATCAATGACCAGACAATTATTATTGGTCATGCGCTGGAAAATGACTTCCGCGCTCTGCGCATAATCCACAGATGCGTTATTGACACTTCTGTTGTCTTTCAGCACAAAAAAGGTTTACCGTACCGTTCCTCGCTGAAGGATCTGGTCAGTAAGCACCTGGGCAGAAGCATCCAGAATGATAAGTCAGGACACGATAGTTTCGAAGATGCGCGGGCGTGTCTCGAACTTCTCATGTGGCGTGTGCGCAGAGATTCACAAAGATCTTCGAATTGAGACTGGTCGTTTCAGACTAATACAAATGTGAGTTGGGAAGCTGGGATGAGTTGATGGGGGGGATTATTGGGAAGGGAAAGCTTAAGGTAAACTCATTACGAAAATGATTTCTGTGATTAATTTTTATACATACAAATAAATCGTCCACTCATTTAATACACGAATAGTTTCATATACATAATATACACTTCTTCGCTACTCACGTGTAGCTTTTTATCTCATAACTATTTCATATCTTGTAAATATGTCAATAGAAAAGTTTGAAACATTCATATTATTTGCATAAAACTATTTATTAAACTTCATTCGATTCATTTTACAATTTTAACGACGGACGTTTGTTTAGATTTTTTCAAAGGAAAATAATTGTTCCTAATAAATATTTAGTTGTATAAGACGATGTACAAGTGGACTTGGCGTTTAATTGTTATTTTATTATTTCAATCAATTGAAAGAATATCTCTCGAATAGTTTTGTATAATAAAAATTAAACATCTACTTGAAGTTAAAAGAAGCAAACGAATGTGCCTGAGCGAAAAACTCATTAATACATATAAAAAAGTGATTATTTTTAAAACAAATAAAAAAAAAAACATTAAAAACAATTGATTCAATTCACATAATCAGAGAAAAAAATGTTTGTAAAAAGACTGCAATTAGTTTAGCTCCTAATTTTCAATTTATTGCAACGAAAAAATCAATTACTTAAACAATAAAAGCTGCCAATAAAATCAATTATTGCAAATGTCAGTTTTTTCTTTCTATAATCAAAAATGCAAATTCCAATCAAAATAAATATTTTGAATTTTCTTTGTACACAAAAGTAAAATACAAAACGAAATCATCGACTTAAAAAACAAAATTTGTTTTAAATGTAAAAACATCCACATTTAGAATTAAAAAACATAATAATGTAAATGATTATCACATATTTTTTTTGTCGACACGATTGTCGATATACAAATTAAAGCAATTCAGATCAATTGCATAATTTAGATAATAAGTGCCTCATCTTTCTTTATTATTTTAAGACATCTATTATAATGAATCCATAAATTCATAGACAAATGTTGAAATAACGACAAAAGTGACATTGAGCGGTGACGCAAATGTCGGTCAAGAATAAAACAATTTTATAAAAAAAAAATCCATCAGGACTTTTGAATGCGTTTATTTGTAAGTTGTCATTTCTTTCAGTTTAAGACGTGCATCCAACCAGCACAAACCAATCATTTGCAATCAAACTGTACGACATTGTGCCTTTTAAAATGCATTCACATAAAGTGAATTTATTGATTTTACCTTTACAGACTTTTATGAATTTGACATTTCACAACAAGTTGCATCTTTTGTATGCTGCTTTTTCTATTTACTTTCAAGAATTTGTTCATCAAAGAATATATACCATGTGAGTATACGATAAGATAAGCATTAGGCGGTAAATCACGTGATTTAGCTAAATCGCTTTAAATTGTAATACACTCATATCACGACAGTCGTCGCTAATGCGTCATTTAATCTTTCAAATTAAATTATCGTTTTCTACATTTAAAAGTTAACATTCTACTAATTAAAAAAAAAACATATTTGTTAAAAGCTGATTAATTTGGTATACAATTGAAAACATTCATTCTAAACCGTAATTAATTTTCAGTAAACATGTTAAAACAATTACCATCTTTGCCCGTATTATTTTATCAAAGAAAAGTAAACTGCAATGAAGACCAACCGGAAGAAAGGTATTTCAGTGTCGTTTGCAACGTAAATATACATAAACAACGCGGCTAATTAACGATATCATTTAATCGTCGCAAGTTTTCTTCGTTGCAAGAGAGAAAGTGATTTTACAAATGCCGCAATAAAATTCGCGATCCTACAGCAGCTTCAGTATCTTTTACTCTGTATCAGATTAAAGGTATAATCTTGAGACGCACACAAAAATGCTGGACACAGAGAAAACATATACATGCCATTGCTATTTCCATTCACCGGTGAATATCTTTCACCAGCATTTTCGCTTTTATTTGTAGGATCGAATTTTCGTTTAAATTAAAATTGATACACATAAGTACGAATTATGTTGGAGGATCGATCTGCCTTCCTACGTTTTGATTCGGAACAGTCAAGTACGTTAAAACTAATAATGTCAAAATTATGCACATCATTGCTCTTCATCGACTGAGGGTATCCAATTTGCAAAATGTATTGTCTTCCACATAACACGTGTCTCATACGAGTATGTACATAATACGAATAATCTTACTACTGTATGTCTACATGGTCAGATATGTTGTGGCAAGGTTTACGTGGATTGAAACACATTTGATAAAAAAAAAAAAATTATGTGCTCGCATCGAACGCTTTCTACTTTCACTTAAGACTTGTTTCTGAGCATGTTGCTTTTTAAAAAGTTTCCTCATGTTTTACCTGTGCGGCAACACCACACATTTGTATTGTGTGGGGAATTTAAAATACTTGCACTTTTTTATTGCTTGTTTGTTTTTATAAAATAAAACACGTTGATCCTGAGATGTGACTATAGATTATAAAGTTTTAACATTTAAAAAACTACTTTTTTAAATATTAATGAAATATGTAGTAAGTTTTGATTATTTTTTACGAGATTATTTTTTGTGCAACGTTTTTTAGAAATAAGAAAGTTTAAAATTTTAATACCGGATTTGGTCATAAGTTATCGTCAAAATAAAGCGAATTCAATTTTGCAACTGACTCACTGGAGTTAGATCACAGATTTTAAAGAAACTCTGAAAGTCTTATAATCTTAAATTCAGAAAACACTTTTCGTCATCACTCAACGTCATTGAAATATAATTTATAAACGATAACAACGGTGACTAACCAGTTGTTTTGATTACACAAGAGAATAGAACGTCGATAAAGACACACAAATCGTACGCTAAGACGATCCTTGCCAATTTTTCATTTTCCCCGAATTTGAGTGCTAATAGAATATCATTATGACGGCGATACGCATTTCTGCTATCCAACAAACACACATTTCATAATCCTGAACGTGTGACCAAATCTAAAAGTGTTAAATATTTGAACTGTCGCAATGACCGACACTGTGTCAGTCAGCACGGCTAAAATCATTATTAGCATACGGTTGGTGGCGGACGGCGGTGTGGTGGCACCCACATCACATAATAGTTTAGTAAAAACGCGCTAGAAACGATGCGGCACGGCGACGAAACGACAATAGCCGCTTTAAGTTTAAGAAATGTATAAAAGTCGCGCTCGTGCATCTAATATGTTGCCGTAGATTGTAAATACGGCGTGTTTATGCATATGGCATATGAAGAGTCGACGTGTGCGAGCTTAATGGCGGCGATCAGCCAAAAACGACATAACTTTCTTGCGAAATATCATACAATATATAGAAACAGACGACATACAAACACACGACGGTCCATTTAAGTTTCGTCATGCATGACCAATTAATAATTGAGTATTAAACGCATCCTATGCCCAATCTCCCGAGGCGTGCGCACTTTAAGTTTGCGTCAAACAACATAAAAGCTTCGTCGAAATTTACTTTCGTGCGATTTATTGGGCACGTCATAGACGTATTTAAGCACTTCCTGACTCGCAATTTCATTAGAAAATATGTGGGTCGTGTACCAATTCGAATTGGTCGATTTTTAGGATGATAAATAAGCGTAAGACATCGCAATGACCATATGGTACAGTCGCAGTCGTTAAGAAAATGTCTATTTCGATCGTAATTTTGTTACACAAAAAGTCAACTCATTGTTTAATGGCAACACAAATTATTAACGATGAACATATATCATGGCAATGAAATATGATTCCATTGTAGATCATCTTAAGGTCGGATTGGATTGTTTTTTGTTGGTAGTAAAACACAGTTTTCCCTAAATAACCTCTTCTAAATATTTTGGGCCCAAAACAGAAAGACGTTTGGAGACATTTCCGTGGGCATGCTGCCAAACTATTTCTGAACTGGAACGTGCAACAGAAATAACAAACTGTGCTGCTCGGAATTATGATGCAGCTGCGCTAAACCAACTTATAAATTTAATTTTATAAAGCAAATCACGTTAAAACAATAAAATAATAAAATTTTTATCATGGCAAATGGTATTTTTAAACTAAGTCAGACCTATCCTCAAGAACTCTGACCTTTTGTGGTACAAAAGAAACACATAAATAAAACAATACAACGTATAGGCTTTAAAGCGACATGACACTCCCTTTTGACGTCCTTATCGCGTGCATTCAACCATAATCAACATATACAGCCGCACATCACTGAGCAATAATCTTATTATAAAATCTCAAATTTAAAAGAACGTCGAATCATTTAAGTTAGCATAACAAATAAATATGTTGTGGCGCCAAATTATGTGCTTAATCGGTTTTGATAATATTATTTTTCAGATTTGTCGTTTATTTCCTGTGAGTGATTTAAATCAGTAACTAGTGTAATGTTTTTCTTAATCATCATTGAATTGATCTTAGTTTAAAAAAGTCACTTTAAGATATTAAGATGCATATCAAAACAACCGAC